>OMNR01094535.1:0-11607 GCA_900303205.1 Mora moro
CTAACCCTGAACCCTAACCTTAACTAACCCTAACCTAACCCCAACCCTAACCACTAACCCTAACTAACCCTAACCACTAACCCTAACCTTAACTAACCCTAACCACTAACCCTAACCTTAACTAACCCTAACTAACCCCAACCCTAACCCCAACCCTCACCCTAACCTTAACCCACGAACCCTAACGCTAACCCTAACCAACTAACCCTAACCCCAACCCTAACTAACCCTAACCCTAACCCCAACCCTAACCCTAACCACTAACCCTAACCCTAAACCTAAACCCTAACCCGGTACTGGACCTGGACCTGGACCTGGACCCTGACCCGGACCCTGATCCGGTACCGGACATGGACCCTGACCGGACCCCGACACATACATCACTATTACAAACTCATTATATTACTATTACACAGTTATTACGCAGTTATTACGCAGTTATTACACAGTTATTACACAGTTATTACACAGTTATTACACCGTTAATACACATTAATTAAACCGCTATCACACTTGTATTACGTGGTCATCACACAATCATTACACCATTATTACACCTTCATTACATCCTTCATTACAACCCCAACTCTAACCCAACCCTAACCGCCAACCCTAACTAACCCAAACCCTAACCCTAACCCAACCCTACCTAACCCTAACCTAACCCTAACCCTAAACCCTAACCCTAACCCTAACCCAACCCTAACCCTAACCCTAACCCTAACCCTAACCCAACCCTACCTAACCCTAACCCTAACCCTAACCCTAAACCCTAACCCTAACCCTAACCCAACCTACCTAACCCTAACCCTAACCCTAACCCTAACCCTAACCCTAACCCTAACCCTAACCCTAACCCTAACCCTAACACTAACCCTAACCCCCATAAATTCCACTTCGTGGTATCACTGTCAGTCGCTTCAAGTAGGCTACGTTCATTGAATTGAATTGCAAGGACGGGATGTGTTATAAATGGAAGGGACAACCAATCTGCATTGCTATCTCTGTAAAGAATAATCGCAAAAAGAATAATATTGCGTGCATAATCGGAGGAGAATATGTGCTTCAGTCAGTGCAAAACATGTTTTTTGATGCAGCGCACTTCTGGACCGGACCCATAACGTTACCTCCATGGACTGGACAGGCAGACTCCGCCATACAGTCAACTCCGAAAAAGTCGTGGCATTTAATTAGAAACTGATCACATATTGGGAATCTACATGGTTACTTTCTCGCCTAAAAAAAAATATTAAAACGTAATGAAGTGAGACATTTACAGTTTTAGAGCCAAGATTAACTTGTTGACCTCCCAGTCCCTCGCGCCCCCCCCAGTAATGCTATTGCACCCCCTTGTTGTGGCCCCACACTTTGAGAAACACTGCCCTAGAGCATCCCTGTTTTTGGTAGCACCCAAGAGTGGGTAAATGGACTGCTTATATAGCAAAAGCCAAAGCGCTTTACAATTTGTGCCTCACATTCACCCATTCTCTCACCCATTCATACACCGACGGCGGTGTCGACCATGCAAGGCAACAGCCAGCTCGTCGGGAGCGGTCGGGGTTAGGCGTCTTGCTCAGGGACACCTTGACACTTGGCTAAGAGGAGCCGGGGATCGAACCAGCAACCTTCCGGTTACTAGACAACCACTCTACCCCCTGAGCCACTGCCACCCCCACGGTGCTTTCCAATACTTTCCAAATGTCTAAAGTTCCCGCAACAATGGGCAAGCTCAACAAAGCGTGTTCTCGAGACGACTAGCGCTAGATCACCACCAATCAGAAAAAAGTCAGCTCATGAGATGTGTCCCAGAAAATAAAAAGCAAAGAGTAGAAGAACACAATGTCCGGACAGAAGGAGACTCACCGCGTCCGTCTCCGTGTTCTCGACAGGCTTGGGCTTGAGCTTGGTCTCCATCCTGGCAGGCCCGCGGGGTGAATCCCGTGGCGCTGGGGCCTTGGAGCGCGGGCCCTGCTTGGAGCCCGGGTCGGGGCGCGGGCGCTTCAGGCCGTGGCGGGACGAGCTTACTGTGGAAGCACGTCGGCTCACAGTCAGAAGGCAAATGCAATGCGTTGCGTTTACCGTCTTTTACCCAAATTGACCGTTACGAACACATAACAACGCGAGGTGTCCTAAGACGATCGATAGGCTGACGGGTGAGTAGCGCCATATGCGACTTCTCTTTGTCGAGATCTGAAGAGCAACGCACAAACCACGAGAACAATTTTAAATAGAAGTACTTTCACAAATACGTGGTTGATGACTAAATCCATTCATGACAGGCAGCGGGGATGACAAGAGGACAACAGCCCACAGCTCAGACACAAAGAATACTTGAGGTGGCCTTTAGGCTTATAGAGGAAAAAGACTGTACCTGGTGATCCAGAGGACCTCCTGTCAGGCCGATGGCCTCCAGAATGCCGTTTGGGGCTGGGGCTGTGGGAGTCGGAGCGGTGGTGGTGGTCGAAATAGTAGCTGTCGCCTTTGGGAAAACATGGATCGAGAAGACATAGGACACCGATCAGAAAGGTGTGTTCATTCAAGAGGATTCAAATGTCCCCTGTGCACATATATAGCAATGTAATATATACAATATATTAAAGAAATGATAATACTAAAGCACCTCAAACTGAGTCATACAACATAACCTATAACTATGCAATTTCAAAACACACACAGACCCTCAAGTGTATTTTGGATTATTAAGGATATTATTTCTGAATTGGTCATGGTGGTGAACAAGAGTTGAAGATCAATACGAACATAGCTAAGAGTATTGGGTATCTTACACTCAAATTCAACATTGTGATGTTTACAATACGTGGCCGCCATATCCTACCTGAATGGCGCTGATGGCCATGCGGGCGGGGCCCGGGGTAAGGCTTGGCATGCTGCCGGTGCCGGGGGGGCGCCGGCCTATGTTTACTGGGAGACGGGCTGGGGGACCAGGAGAGGGAGCGGGAGCCGGTGTGCTCCCTGGCGGGCCATGGGCCCCGGCTGCCATCGCTGTCCTTCCTGAAGACGTGGAAGGATTACAGAAGACAAAGTGAGAGTATTAACGAAACAACAAAACATTTAACATTTAAAATGAATAAGAAAACATGCCATTTGCCAAAAAGAATATAGGGGAAACTGACCTTGGTCTATCAGGTTTCAAATCAGGGTACCTGGAGACACATACATCCGTTAGACAGGGTTGCGTTACACTTCTAAGGAATCATAAGATCAGAATTAAACTGCGGGACAACAATAGCTGTAAGAGTGGCTGGTTGTTATTGCAAGAACGTAAAGCTTCGGTAAAAGCAGCACAACTCCCTCACATGTAAAGGTCAAACAGCTTAAAAGCTAAATGTCGCCAAGCGATCAGGTGCAGGTGGCAGAGTTAGACTCAAGTGACCTAGCTAGTGTGTACCACCAGAGCACTGCTGTGGCGTACAGACAGGAACATGTTCAAAACCTGAGCTTCTTGGGCTTCTGAAAAAAATCACAACATCTTGCCCAATCTATTCCCTTATAGATAACATGGAATACAAAATAAAAATAACCCATTTTACAGATTCCTTTGTCATACACATTCTGTAAGCATCTGTGTCTTTGGCAATTGCAGAAACCATCAACAAACATATGAAAATATATTCAACATTTCTGTTAGAAGTACTAGATTTTTCTTTGCCAATGACATTTAGTGTACAGCGTGATGCAGAGAGGGGAAACAGCCTCACTTGTTGCGCAGGTCTCTACAGGCGGCGGTGTGGTTAACTGTATTGACGTGGTCTTTCCAATCCTGAGAGGAAACAGACAGGAGAGAGAAGCACAAAATGGTTAGGACACAAAGACGTGAGCCCCAACCAAGAGCATAGATGGCAGTACTGCCATACCTAACGGAGACGCATACTTCCAAGGCGAGGTAGCTTGCATCCTGATAACATCTCAACCACGGGACATTGAATTACATTTTTGGATTGAATTCATTATCTTTGCAGATCAGGTCATGATTTCCTGTCCCCAAAAAGTGACAGAACATACTTCCTGTACAGTACAGTGCTTCCTGTTTGAAGTGTGGTTCTTATGGCTACACAAAGGTAAAAGGTCTAGCAAAGGACAAGCTAATTATGCTATACAGAAATGTAATCTTCTAAACATCTTGGCATTTGCTAGGTACGTTTAATGGTGCAGTTGGAAATTGTCTCTACTCTTGGAAAACACAAAAATGATGAGACCAGATCAAATCAATATGCTCTGTACGTTACACATTGCTGTTCCCGTTTGTCTGTCAGGGGACTATGCAACTGTGGGAGTAAAATAAAAATACAACAAACCAAAACAGAAAAATCTGAAAAAAAAGGTATTTGCCTATTTTTCTGCAGTTTAATATTTAAAATACAGCTAAATGTATGGAAATAAAAAGCACGAGTCTGAAAGTATGTATTGATGTTGGAACATCTGTAACCAGTAGCTTGTGTCAACCTAATGTATCATATCCATACACATTCCCAAATGATCATAAAGCACTGAGATATGCAAATACAGCACTGTACTTACACACAAGACAATATAGCTAGTTTCAGTGGCTGAAATGGTAGCCAATGTTGGCAAATAATTTTTTTTAAATATCATACATAACTAATATTCACATTTGCCTCTGTTACCCTGCATTTAGTTAGATACTGCTTACCTATGATATTCTACTACCTGTTGACTACATTAGCAAATCAATAGCAAGCAAAGCTAGGTGTAGGGAAATATCCACCTGGTTGTCATAAGTGAAGAAGCATATTTGCAAACTTCAGCACCAAAGCGTGTGCAAAAAACACAAATGGCTTAACACTGATTTTGCAAATGTGTAATGGGACGTGACAAATTATCTACTGATTACACATTTTCAAGTTTAGATACACAAAAATATCAGTAAAAGTATTTTCTCGAAATACCATTACCTTAGTTAAAGGTTTAAAAAATAATGCAGATATGTATACACTTGATCATTCTGGTTGCCAGAATGGTTTGCATTCATCAACAGGTATCAAATAATGTGTTTGCGTTGAATATAGACTATTTTTCTTTTTTTTAAATACAGAATAGCTAGTTCTTACATTGGTTTATAGCCTAATTAGCCTTTTCCTCTTAAGCATAGGGCCTGAATTATCTGAAAGGCTTCTAAAATTACCAACAAAAATGGAATTTACCACAAACTTTCCTTTGTTTACTGCATTAAGCATTTGCGGGCATCTTTTGGAAGTTAAATTGTCTTTGAGCTCCACTTTACAAAACACATCTAAAGAAATAAACCGGAAGATGTACCTGAAAAGCTAGATGTTTGCTGTCCAAGTAGACAAGAAAATAAACATTGGAATTTGCACATTTAAATAGCTGTGGTATTTAAACACCCCTGCCCCCAGCCCCACATAGAGATGATGATTTCAGCTGGTTAGGTTAATGGACACCTGTTGGACCCATTGGATCACTAATCTCAGACGCTTGATCATTTTCTTATCGCATCAACTGCCCGGTCCCCCAGAAAAAGGCATTTTCTTTCTTTGTATAAGAGGAATACAATTCATTGGAAAAAAAAGACCTTTGTTGAAAGAGATTCAATAATTACGACTATTTTAATTTCTTAAATACTGAAGTGGATATATCAACATACAAAACACAAAAACAGGGGTAGTTTTGCACATTTAGTCACTGAACGAGTGAGTACCTGTTACATAAGATGTTCATTTGAATGGCTATGTTACGAGTGTATGAGTGTAACAACAACCCCTGCCATGATGGTGGAGGCGGTGAAAGTGCATCATCAATTTGATCATATGTATATATTTTTTTAAAAAGCCTTGCCAGCAGTGTGAATCGGCAGTTATGACTGGCAGTGTCAATGGGCACTGCCAGTCATAAACTACTCAATAGTTTAAGTCAATTAGAAAAAAAAAAAAAAAGGAGAACTAATAATAGTTACTGTTATTGGGGAAAAATACCCTTCATAGTAAAAATATTCAAGTGTCCCCTACAGAGACCACGTGGACACAATGTCATGTTGGCACTTACCTCAGCCCGATCACACTGTACGGTGCACAGGGAACAGGTATGGGGATAGACCTTTGGTGGCTCTGCTGAGAAATCACATATCATGGTTGGAGCTGGTAATCTCCTGCTGCTGCTCTGTGGTTTGGATGAAGATGCAGAGGAGGAGGGTTGTCTGGATGACACATTGTCGCTCCGGGTTTCAGATGACTGCCTTGGTTCGGGTCCATCCCGCCGGTAATCCCGATCTGGACGGAGATATTTCGAAGTGGAGGGGAACTCTCTAGCGGGTGACCTTTTGGCCTTGCGGCTCTCGCTGCTTGGACGGCGGTAGTCCAGGTCTCCATGCTTGTTTGACTCGGCTGCAGGTTCCAAACGCACGTGCCGCCGTTCGCGGGTTTCTGATTTGGGTTGTTTGGGCGCAGCGGGTGGCGAGGTCGAGTACACCATTTTCACAGTTCTCTCGCTGGACAACTGCTCTCGCTTGAAAGTTTCTCTGCCACTGCCCTCTTCTGTTGCACGACTCGCATGGCCATAGTCGATGACCTGACCCGCTGTCTGGGTAACCCTGAGGAGGCTTGGTACATCTGGGGAGCCCGAGCGTCCCATCCTTACAGGCGAGGAACGGGAGGCGGGTGGCGGCATGCCTTGAGTGCCACGTGACTTGTTGATTTGGATGTCACGGAGAATGAATGGTAAAGTATCCGGGGTCAGCTGATCATCGGGGTAGTGACTCAGCACCTCAAGGTCCTCGTTGGACAGTCCAAAGCTAGCGAGGATGCTTCCCGCACTCTCTGGGGTGTATAAACCCTGAATGTCCAGACCACCACCGCTACCACCTCCACCTCTGCCACCATTGCCTCCACTCTGGGAGCCTGGAGCCTGAGGAGAGGGAGAGCCAGAGGCACTCCAGCTCTGCATGTTGTTCTGGGGCTGGTGTCGCTGCTGCTGCTGCTGCTGCTGCTGCTGCTGCTGCTGCTGCTGCTGCTGCTGCTGCACGCCAGGGAGCTGGTGTCTTTGAGTTTGGTGGGTGGAACTAGATGAAGGACTGGAAAACAGTTTACTGGGCGGTGGGTATCTTGTCCAGTCGACCCCTTGCTGGTGGCCTGGCTGATTTTCTGGGGGGAACCCCACTGGGCTGTTGCTGTAGCCACTGGGCTCAGATGAACGCTGGTTCTGGTGTTGGTTTGGTTGGTTCATATGGTCGATGAGACGGTGGTCCATGTCCCTTGACCCCCGGATGGCTAAGGCCGACTCTAGCTCATCTGGCAGCTGGGTCGGGGGAGGAAACTGAAAACCCAACACCTGGGACAGAATATCAGTGGCAGAACGACCCTGCGGCTGCTGATTGGGTTGTGGTTGCTGCTGAGATGGGCGAGGTGGTCTGTTGGCAAAGGCTTGCGGTGGCCCTTGTTGCTGGGACTGATGATGATACATGGTTCTGTAGTTTGTGTTGCCGGTTGACGTGCTTAGCCTGACACCAGACACTTGTTGTGTATTAATAATACGATTAAGGAGGGCTGGGTGAGGAGGCAATGTCGATAATTTGTTGCCGAGATGACACTGGTTGGCAGATGTTATGGTCGCAAGAACAGTGAGCTGATTCAAAGTAATTTGGGCCTGAGCCTCAATTTGAGCCAATCGGAGAGCTGTCACCAAAGCAGCACTGGCGGCAGGTCCATAAAGTAAATGGGTCCGTCTGGCAATGCTGTGAGCGCCAAAGGTTCCACTCCGGAACGACCGGATGGAGGGAACAAACTCCGAACGACTGTCTGTGAGCACAGCAAGGCTGGGAGGTGGAGAGCAGAAATAGAATGTTATAGGAGAAAAACCTTTGCGTTACAAAATACTTTTAGGTGTCGTTGTTTTCCAGGCTATAGGTCTACTAATAGTTTATCTCCAATCTTCACACATTAGGTAGAACGCAAAAATTCAATCCAGCTTTAAGATGATCTTCGACAAGTCTGATGTCCATCACATTTTTCTTGCAAGATGGGGAAAGCAAAGCAATGTTATGCAACACTTGTGAATCACTGAGAAGCATTTACAGCGTTTGGCTGTAAAAGCTATGCTTCCAAGGCACCCACTTGTTAGCCTACTAGCAAATATTTTTAAATCAACCTAGCAAATTATTACATAGACCATAATTATGTCAATGCATAGCAAACTAAAGTGTGAACTTTTACATAGCATCAAGGAGAAATCAAACCTCCCACTTACCATCCACAGGAACAGATTCAGAGCCAACAAATGTTAATATTTTTGTTTTGTGGACAGCCAATCAACCTGTATAACTGCTGGTAAGCTTAAAATACATTCCGGGAAAAAAAAAAAAAACAAGGCTACACAATTTAAATAGGCCTAATTAAAAATGAGACCATGTTAGTATCAAATAAATGTGAACAAAAATATATTTGGAAGTGGGTTGATAATCTTAGTAAGCAGCATGCAGAACTACAAGCACGTAGCAAGACGTATATACGAACATCCAATAAATATAGCCAAATGCATGTCAATAATTATCCATCAATGGAATACCCCCTAATATGATCTTGTAATGTTTATTTGTGCACCAAATGGAGATGTGTTGAAAAAGTATGCCCGGAGTCATGGAAAAAGGTTAAGGCTGTTAATCCTACTCATGATACAAATGAGCCAGATCATGTGCAGAAAGGAAGCCCTGCATGTTTCCACATGCTGCCATGTCACAACCTGCACTTGTCGTTTATGTCAAGTAACAGTCGATTCCTTACACACATTACAATAGTTGATTAATACAAATTACAGCGCGATTATAAAGCAGCACATCAGGCCTGCGTGTAACTGACCAGGCTGCTAGTGTCTACCCGGAGGAGTCCGACTGATAACGGTTACACTGAAACACACACTAGCTTAACATTTGAATCGATCCATTCGAAAGTGTGCTGTAAATACAGGGGCGATTCTAATGAAGCAACATTAAAAAAATAAACGTTAGCATCGCAACTAGCATATTCCAGACACGACAGCCATTTTGCTGTCATAGGGCGTTACACAGAGGAGCCGATATATAACTTACATTGACAAAGACACAATGACTTAAATATCAAAAGTTTGATACATTTTGGAGCTTCGTGAAACTACCTTTCATAAAGTATCTTCGACGGATCTCTTTATTATCACGAAACGAAATAAGGGTCCCTCGAAAGGCCTGCAGTCAGTTATCCTTGTGGCGACGGCGATATCATAAAAGGCAGAAGAATGGAGTCGGAGCGACGGGAACTCAGACAGCGTTCAGCGATCCCCGAGTAATCGATCTGTACTGCAAGCCGTTACTGCGGCCACGCTGTCTACATGTCATACACACTGGGTATGACTTTAGCATCTAATTATTAAAAAATGCTGCATAAATGCTGCAAAAAAAACATTTGTACATTTTGAAACCTGCTGCCTTTATGTACAACAGATTTGATTCGATTTTTTTTTCATGCAATTTAAAAAATCTACCTATGTAGAACTGAATGGGATATAGTTATGATTTTAGCATCTAATTATTTAAAAAAATTGCTGCAGTAAAACAATTTCAAAATGACCACAGAGGTACTCAGGGACCTGTTGAACAATAATATGGTTTGAGTTTGATGAAAACAATTTGATTCGATTTTTTAATGGTATTTTTAGTATACAGTATATAAGTATACCATATAGCCACGCACTCCGAAATGTAGATGGCGTGACCAGAGTAAAACACTGATGCTCTCTTATTCAAGGGGATTTAGAGTAGGCCTACTGTGAATGTAATGTATGCATGGATCTCAGTGGGGCAAAAAGACAACACAAACCTTCCTTGTGACATTCCAGCATGCTCTGATCCTATGTTACGTAATGAAGCATTGCATATTACAAACAAAGAAGGGCGGCCCTCCCTCATTAATTTTTATCTATGTGATAGATTGCAAATGAAAGAATGAAATCTGAGGGCACGGATTACAAAGCCGTGAGCACAGATTTACATGTTGAGGGTTTTTTTTTACCATTGGACCCCAGAGGGCCTCCGTATGGGTTATTATGGCCATATTTCACACAAACAAAATAGTTTCACACGAACAAAATTTAATTACAGCCTACATTGCTGCAATCTTTTCTTGACTACAAGAGTCAAGCAGTAGGCCTACGTCACAATATTAGGAACCAGATTACGTCTGTTTTCCCTATTGTCAGACGATCCAGATATTCAAGTTTGCAGATATTCATCAGTTCAACAGTTAGTTCCGACCAAGTCATCTGATTGGACGAGAGGCATTCCATGAGTGCTGACAGAGTACAACAGCACTGGGACTGTTAACTACATGTGTCACTCTGCTTTACAGGTGTTCTAATAACACACCTACAACGGTCCTTAGATTGTAACGTTAACAAACTTTGCTCCGCAAAGACAGACATGATACAAAGATATGACATGATATGACACAAAGTAGCTGGCCTGCGGTAACGCACTGTAGACCGACACGAAGTAGTCTAGCAAGCTAGTGGGCCGGAAAATGTTTGTGTTGCTTGGCAACAGTCCAGTGGTGGAACTAGTCGTGTTGGCGGAGCCAAATAAATGATTAACAACAACAACAAACAAATCATAATCTGTTGTCGCTTATTACTGTTAACTAATAAATGGCACTTGTAGAACTGTTGTATAAAAGCAATATCCCACTCGAGGTCGTGATGTTGTACTGAACATCAGCACGGCTGTGATTATCTTATCTTACCGAATCACAGCCGTGCTGATGTTCAGTACAACATCACTCCCTCTCGTGTGATATTGCTTAATTACTTAATGGTTCATTAAAGCAGCCTTATTGTAAAGTGTTACCAATGCAGCTGGGCAGGGCAGCTCGTCCCCTTGAGAGATGCACTACCCACTCAATTACCACAGACCCTCTCCACAGAGGTGTCATCCTGGGACCAACACAGCTGTCACTCATAACACTAATTATGGGTCTGCTCCCTTTACGTACCTGGGCACTAAACCAGTGAAGGTAAGTCTGCTGCCCGTGTCCTGGTACATAAAAGGAGCAGACCTGTAATTAGCGCTATGAGTGACACCTGTGTTGGTCCTAGGACGACGCCTCTGTGGAAAGGGTCTGTTCCAATTCCAAGCGCTACAAGCTTGGGGACTCTGGGGTACAATTATCTATCCTAAGATATGGCCAAATTAAGTCACGCAGCAGTGCCTGACAAAATAGGACCACTTTTCTAAAGATTACACTCCATCACCGTGAAATCAAAGGCGCGACGGGGCTTTTTGTCTCCCGGTCTGCCGTAATGAAACGAGCAGTAAGGCAGCTCTCCGGTACACTCCAGACGTCCAACTGTCTGTCGTTGGTGCAAGAGAAGGCTTCTCTGACATCATGTGTTTCATTTGTTGCGTTGTACAAGGCAGGTATGTCTGTCTGGGCAAAATGTGCGCAGGAAGTAATAGTGTATCGTGGGGGTCAAGAGCTTTAAACATGAAACTTGAACCCTGTACTCCCTACAACAGAGAAAGGTCTCGTATCTGATCTCGTCAGACCGGATACCGGAGTCAGCCCGGAAGGCTGCGGGGGGGGGGGGGGGGTG
>OMNR01094536.1:0-13448 GCA_900303205.1 Mora moro
ACAGTAATTACATCAAGCTACAGTGGAGGAAGCAGGCCTGCAGCGCAGCCACCATGTCTACGGCAGCATCCAGCTATTAGTCTCCATTAAAAAGTGTTTCTCCTTTTCTCAGAGGCATGTAAACAAATCGCAAACACGTCCCAACATTTGTCACACCAAATAAATATTACACGACTTGTGTAGGCTGGTGTTTATTTATTGTGAGGTTTTCAATCTGTATAAATGTAGCAAAGACAGACTATCGAATGATCCCCACAGCCGCGCTACAATGGGAACGTTATGCCCAACGTCAAAAGAGCAAATTAGATCTCCGAGTGAGCGACTGTGGGCTGCATCTGGAGGCTGATCTCCCGTCCCCACCCAGGAGCACAGCGGGTGTGGACGCACCGTGGACAGCATCACACAACTTCTGTCGTGCGCCTTTTGACAAGCGGTCTCAGTGTAGTGTTTCAATCTTAATTGTCCCCGACTGTCCCTTCACCACGAAACTTTTTTTTTTAAATTGTAATTCTTACAACTATCAGCAGAATAAAAAAAATGACTACAAAAGACACAATACGCTCAAAAAGGGCTGACACAACTTTTGCGTTACATCATTTCCATTTTTTTTTTTGTACTTTCTAATCTCGGGGGCTGTTATCTGAGGCTCACCTGCACGACACCGTAATTTCCACTTTCGTGGCCGGAATGTTCCCCGTGATCGGGTCGAACTCGTACACCGACGACATGTCCTCCAGTTTGTCCATCACGTCCCCCTCCATCAGCTCCATGGCGAGCGGCGGCGGCGGCGGCGGCGGCGGCGGCTCGGGGCTGATCCGCGAGTCACACAGCCTGGCCCCGATCAGCCGCGTGGTGTCCACCGGGACGCGATGGACCAGATCAGAGACCAGGCGGTCTCTGGTCCGACCGGGCGACCCGGCCACTTTACAAATCTTGTACAGGTAAGGAGAGAACAGTAAGGAGAAGAGAGGAAAAAAAGGTGGACTCGATGCGCTAAAGTCGCTTGTCCGTAAAAAGGAAACAAAAAAACCACGGAGAAGCGGCGCCCACAGCGTGAGATAACTGATGCGCTCTTCTTGACTGGCTGCACCCTAATGTGCGTAAAAAGTCAACTCCTCTCTGCGCCTCGGCTTCAGCCACTGAGTGCCGCGTGTGAGAGCGCGGCGAAGCGAGCGGAGGAGGAAAAAAGAAAAAGAAAAAAGGCCAATCCTCCCATCCTCCTCCCCACTAACTGGTAGTGAAGAGTTCGCTCTCCTCTAAATACTGCCGTTCCCTGCTGACACTCTACGCCCAGTTCGCTACAACCATTCACTGCTCAACGCAATAAGTTGTGTTGCTCTCCCCGGGAGACGCTATTATTTCTCACAGTCTTCCATCTGATGTGTATGGTATAGGCGACCCACTCGAATTGGAGATGAACAGCCCACGGTGCCGCGGTGGCGACGCTTCAGCACCGCGGCGGCGGACAGCTCCCACGGTGGGGGAAACACGGCTCTCGGTGTACGACATGCTTTTTCCCCCGAACAAAAACTGAACGATTTTGGTTGAACTTGCTGATACAGTTCTAAGAATTGTGATTTGTCTCTGATGTCACTTTCGTGGTATTCCCTTGACAGGGGTCTCGATGAAGGAGGTGGGCGCATCCCGTTTTCATATTTATTTATCCTATTATTTACGGCCACGCTCGAGTGCAAATCAATACTAATTATAGGCAGCCGGATTAGCACTATTTAGGCCTTGTGGCTCATTTATTAGCCCACCATAGTCATTCCCCTAATATAAATCCCGTTTTAATGCAAGCTCAAATGCAAAGTAATGCAATTGTAGATTAGTAGGCTAACAGTTGGAACAGTCCATTGTGTAACAAGCTCTCTCTCTCTCTCTAGCATCTAAATTATTATTCCTAACTCTCACCCACTTGTTGTCATATTGTCCTCTCTATTCATCTTCCTCTCTTGTTCTATCCCCCCGCACTCTTTCACAAACACACAACCGAACCAAACACACACACACACACACACACACACACAGTGGTGAGATATGTTCACAGAACGTCAGCGTGTCCCTCAGAGCCATCATGTGCACGTGGAAAGGAGGACACACAAGTCGCCACCCTTCCCTGTATCCACAGTGAGTCACGCTAGTGAGCCGGTCATGCTAGTGAGCCGGTCATGCTAGTGAGCCAGTCATGCTAGTGAGCGTGGGCGAGCGAGTGCCGTCGTGCAGATGTTTCAGTGGGTAGGTTGGCAGGAGCCGGGTCAGAGGACTGGGGAGGAAGGGGGAGGGGACCTCGACCAGCCCTCCAGCCTACTGCCTCCCCCTCAACTGTCTGTTTCCAACGCTGTATCCGACCCGGTGTTTCATACCGCACACACACACACCCTCAAATGGATGTAAAAAGTATTGAGCAAAAATAAAACTGTGATTTGAAGGAAGGCAGAGGAAATGTTAATGTATTGATATATTCATAATGACGCTTGAATCGTGCGGTGTTGTTGTTGTTTTTGTTGTTGTTTTTGGGTGAATCCGTAATCGCACGGTAATGTATTCGCCGGGAGTCCAGAAGTGACATTTCTTGGAGGGGGACGAGAGCATCAGAGGGAAGAAGCAGAATTAGAACAGTGCTTTAATCTTCTGTCACTTCATGTTTGTTCCGCTGTGTTTTGTCTCCTCGCACGCGTACGGAGGAAGACTTTCCTCTCCGTGGCTGAACTCAGCTGCTGTTTGTGAGAATCCCAGAATAGCTTGAGCGGCCATGTTGAAGCCGGGACGCCAACGTGGAACGAGGAAAGCACGCTGACACATCTTGTTGAGTAAATCTGGTGACCGCAAAAAAACTCCTGCCCCGGCACAGGGCAGTGTAATCCGCTGTTCAAATATAGATCCAGAGTTCACATATTGGATCTAAGCCGTCAAATCCCAGTTTGTCCGTTGTCAGAACAATTGTTGCTCATTAAATGTTGCTCAAGATGTAGGGAGGATCGGGATTTGTAGGATTTGAGCGGTGCTGGTTTTAAACACCACTCTCTCGCACCTGCAATGTCAACCAATAACACACATCCGGTGTGTGACACCCCAAGACTGAAATAAACCACGAGGGGCCAGCTTGACTTGATTAGTGATCGATAGCCCCAGCGTGTTCAATTAAAGCCTCCCCGTTTACGAAAGCAGAAGGTGGTCAAGGCATTCTCACCCAGCTGACATTAATAACACTGTGGAGACACAAAATGGGCCTTTCTCCCCGTGCTTCCTGCCGTTTCCTCAGCCTCTAATTACTGTGTTTACCATCACATGCGTCACGCTGACCAAAAATACTGCCTTTCTGGAAGCAATTACGCCAAAAACAACGGACGACTTGTCAGCCGAGTGAAGCCAGGGAGATAAAGGAGAGGAGAGATTTTTTTTTCCTCCTACTTGAATATAACTGTAATCACTCGTACAGCCCCAAACTCAGCGTGTTTATCTACGAGTGTTTTACTATTGAATTCTTTAACAATAAAGAGGTGTTTCTCCTTCTCTACGTGCTAAATGCATCCACATCTCTCAACCTTTAAAGGTGCTACATGTAACAAATGTACTGTACTAAATCATACAATGACCATGACATCACAGATTAAGGAAACATGCTTGAAAGTCGAAATACTGGCTTCTCCGACAACAATGCTACAGCCAGTATGTTCTCCTTTGAAATTCCCATTCCGGGCCGGAACGTCTATTTTAGTTTCGGTCTGTTTGTTATTCTCAGAGTATCCCGGGTTGCCAGATATGAAACAAATCGGCACACAAACACAGCGTGCTCCAGCCATGGAATTAAGCAAACTGGATCAACTGATATATATATATATATATCTATATATGTATATATATAGTTTCTAGCTAAACATACCACTAACGTTGGTTAGCATAACGTAGGTTATATCTGCGTGACCGTAAACATAGCCAGCTATGCATCTAGCTAACATTGACATAACATTGTTATTAAAAAAATTGTTTATGATTTGAAAATGATACATAAATGACTAACACCTATCACAATACTACCGACTCCAGTATTGCCACTAAGAGAGCAGGGTATCCACTTTCGGAGAACTTCATCTCTGATTGGAAGCCGGGTTGTGATTATCTTTTGGGAGAAACCCATCAAAGTCAAACTGCTGGTGCTGTCAAAGCAATCTATTAAATAAAGGTGCTTTGTCGTGTTGGTTTTTTGGCTCCAATAAACACAGACGTCACCCGGCGTAAGCTGGCGCCATGTCCCGTTCGCCCAGCGGTGTCAGAGCGGTTGTGTGTAGCCGCGAGCGCCACGGAGACAGGCAGGGGTTCGCAAAAAGCCCCGGTTCAAAAGGACCATGTGTTGTCCCCCCGGGACGTAATCCTGCTCCAGTGGTGCAGCGGTCTAATCCAGAGGCAGGACACCCGAAGAGGCCTAGATCACAGAGAATCCCCCCTCCACATGTGTACAGATGGACAGATGCGGGGACGGCTCTCCGGGTGGCTGATTGGAAACGTGTCATGGTCCGACGCCAACCCCCAGGCCGGAGCTTAATGGGGGCCGAAGGACCGCGCTGCTGATCCTTTTTGCAGAGGCGTCATCGTAGGACAAACACAGGTGTCGCCTGTAATGCTAATTATGGGTCCGCACTTGTTATGTACCAGGCGTATCTCCACTAGTTCAGTCTACCGGCCGCGCCCTGGGACTTACAAGCCGCCGATCCTTAATTAGTGCAATGAGTGACACCTGTGTTTGTCCTACGACGACACCTCTGTGAAAAGGGTCCGTCATCAAGGCGCTGTGTTCTCAACGCAGAAGCATGGCTCGTACCAGGCTCCTGTCATTGGTTGTCAGAAGGCCACGGAGCCATGTTTATGACTCCATGAATGTACTCCAGCCAACTCCCTTATTACATTACGTGCAGCCGTAAACGATTGGCTCTATGAGAAGTTAACGAATGAATGCATGAGTAAAAAATAAATGTACTTATTTCCCTTAATTGTGATTTAGACACAGAAGAGTTGAATCCTGTTTTGCATTCATGTAACAGGTGTTTATCTGTCTGCACCGATCGAGTCATAAAGCATGGTTAATATTTGACTAAACGTCCTCTGATCAAAGGTCTGACAGGCGTTCTCCTGCAGAGGATCAGTAGGACTGTTAGCCGTCTTCTGAAGAGCCGCTAAGAACGGGTGGACTGCTCTGTAGAAAAGTTCTGTTTGTGACTGTTTGTTTTTTGCTTGTACGGGATGGTGGAGTTGGCCTTCTACCCGGCCGTGGCGTTGATGTATTTCTTCGCGGTGATGCGGGCTTCCAAGGACAACCGCGTGGAGCTGGACGACCGGGCGTCCATCAACGTCTTCTGTCTGTTCGTGTTGTGTCAGCCGCTGTGTCTCGTCGTGGGGAACTACACCGGCATGCTGATGTACCTCATCACCGCATTGGTGTCTTACAACTTCCTGCCCTGGAGGGAAGTGGCGGAGGTGGAGGCCAAGGTGTCCAAGGAGGCCAAAGACGGCAAACAGACGAAGAAGAAGAAACGGGAGAAGATGAACTGAGGAGAAAAGCAGGCGACACTAAGATCCTTTCAGGACTCAAGAAGAGGCTTCCTGAAGAAACTAAACTACAAAAGGTCTGGAGCGAAAGAATAGAACAGAAGAAATTGCGCAGAATAAAATGCCTGATTGTCATAATATTACATGGCCCACAAGCTTGGCAAAAGGAGGCAATTAAGTGGCAGAATACATTAACTCAAGAGTTAATGTTCTACCAGCAACACAAATGAGTTGACTTGCGCCTTGTGCCTTCCAGGAGATTAAGTGACCAAGTTTCGTCATCATTCGATATTAACGTCAAAACTGTCAACCTCGCATGGCGGTTACTCACCACTTGATACTTACATCATCAATGTACATTAAAGGAAGCCTCAGACAAATCACACCTTGGAATCATTCGTCAGAGCAAACCAACCTTTGGCAGTATAAAGCACTTCCGACACGCAAACATTCCTGCGAATAGCGAGACGTAAACGATAGACAAAACCTTTTAATTATCCGTTGGTGTTGAATGAAAATATGTACCCTTTGTTGGTTCCATGCCCTGGTATAGCTTGGTGTGTGTGTATGCACGGTGTGTTAACCCCATCGAGAGAGAGAGAGAGAGAGGGGGGGGGTGGGGTGTGTGTGTGTTCAATAGGATTATGCAGAGCTATTTAGCTGATAAACCAGCGCCTTGTTTTCCCTGGTCGTTCCCAGATGATCCCAGCATGCCTTCCCCAACACCCCTTTGATGGGCCTGAGTATTGTTTCAACATGTCTAATGGCTTTTGCTTGTCACAAGGATTCCTCTGTGTGTGTGTGTGTGTGTGTGTGTGTGTGTGTGTGTGTGTGCGTGCGTGCGTGCGTGCGTGCGTGCGTGCGTGCGTGCGTGCGTGCGTGTGTGTGTGCGTGTGTGTGTGTGTGTGTGTGTGTGTGCGCGTGTGTGCGTGTGTACACAGGCATTTTTTCTCTCATCAACTCCTCCCTCCCAGTTTGTCTATCTTTCCATGTCTCTTTTAACACCATAATAAATAACAGTTTCAATTAGTTTTCCGTTTCACCCGAATGAAAATTTCAATAATCTTTACTGCCACATTTTTTGGCTTTTTCCATGTCACAATAAAAACAATCATGCATGTATTTGACAGGAAACTGGATAGCCGTTGTCGTGTCTCCGTTGGTTTAGCAGTACTGCATTATTTGAAGCAAATGTTCACAGCACCCACAGACTTCCACTCGGGGTACATTGGAGACTTCCGTTCAGCTGAAAAAGTAGAATAAAGTGGCCACTGAATTGTAAGAACCATTATCCAATGTGGGATTTTTTTTCTCGCCGACAACGCGATGCCCAACCTCAGTGCAAACTGCATTATGTAACAGTAGGGCGCATTTGCCTGGAATTTCAGCTTTTTCGACATTAAGGCAAATAAGTGTTGATATATCGGTGAGCCGGACGGAAATGTGCAAGACAAACACATTTTTGTGAATACTGCGTATATATTATTATTACGCACAACAAGGACTTGCGTGCACGCTCTGGATCTGTGTGCGTGCGTGCGTGTCCGTGCGTGTCCGTGCGTGTTCGTGCGTGTTCGTGTGAGGTTTGCGCGTGGGGGTGTGTTGCGGAGTGGCAGAGACTGACACCGCCAAATGGTGTTCGCTTTTCCTCGCCGGCTTTAATGGCAGTCGTACATCACGGCGGCGCCGGTGTCGACTACCGCGGCGCACACAAGCGCAGCCTAAAAAAGCAGCCAATGATTACAGTTTGCAAAAGGGAAATTGAGACGCATGCATCCAGGAGTCCCGAGAATCCCAGAGGAAAGACACACATGGCATTTCCATATCCTTCCTCTTTTCTTTTTTTTACCCAACTAGCATTTAAATCACCTCATAGTGCAGACAGAGAGAACGCTATTAAGAGCTAGACGTAGGAAGCACTCTGACATTTGCAAATTGCCAGGTAAACAGGAAGAGCCATTTATCAACGCAATCACATTATTCATATTTCCAGCAGAAAACATTTCTCAAGTCAGAGCAGTAGAGATGTTGTAAGGGAAGAAGAAAAATAGGGGAAAAAATGAAGATCTCGTCGTTTCATTCCTGAACAGCGTGCACGTTATGTATCGAGATGAGATGATTTTGCAGACAAAATACAAATTGGCTGCAATACAATAGCAAGCCAAAGGGCCCTTCCGTCTCCAAATGTATTTTCAACATTCAGAACAAGATGTTGCGGTGCCCTTTTAACTCATCTATTCCTGGCATTGGAAGACCGGGTCCAAGGTTCTGGTAGCTTGCCATCAAGCTGCATCCCAACAGCAACACGAGGGACCCTTTGTACAGGGGGTCGTCATCGGAGGACAAACACAGGGGTCACTCATAACACTAATTATGGGTCTGCTAGTTACATGTGCCAGGGTGAAGATAAGACTTATCTAGAAGTACATACAAAATTGTCTGTTAGTACATATAATATAATATAATGTATAATATGATAATCAGTGTTATGAGCGACACCCGTGTTTCTCATACGATGATGCCTCTGTGAAAAGGGTCGATCACATTCAAAAAACACCAGCCCAAATGATACCATATTTGGAACAGATGCTTTATGGACATGTCTGATTCAGGGATTTAAATATATATTTTTAAATGGCTGAGTTATACAGGAGTTAAACATTATTCTATCAATCACAACTCCGCTTCAGATGGTCCCAGGCCCTTGAAACTTGGTATCACACGGTCAATTTCAGTAAGTGATCAGCTAAGCGCTAGGCACAGGTGAAGGCACAGGTGGAGAAGGGACAGGTGGAGAAGGCACAGGTGGAGAAAGGACAGGTGGAGAAGGCACAGGTGGAGAAGGGACAGGTGGAGAAGGCACAGGTGGAGAAGGGACAGGTGGAGAAGGGACAGGTGGAGAAGGCACCGTCTGTTTTTGCTTGGCCACAGGTAGTGTCAATATATCTCCTGTTATGATCAACTCCTCCAGCAAAATACACCATTTGTTGGCTAGGAAAAGGGCACTGAAATGTTAGGCCAGTTAGGGTTAAAGGTGCAACAAGCCATTAAGAAGTGAAGAAATAAACACAGTTATATGCAAAAATGAATCTGGTGTTTGTCAAAGTATTGTTTCGAAGATGTGAACTCACTATGAACGCAATGATGTCATCACCATGTCATCACCATGTCATCACCATACGAGGGTCGTCCAGAACCTAGCTAGCATACAAAGTGTTCATTCGACTAGTTTTGCTTTTTCTTTGGAAAAGAGTTTGCTTATCGATATCAATCACTTTAATGCACAAAAATAAGTGGATATTAAAAAACGAAAGTTAGTTCGCTACTTACGTCAGAATCTGAATCCATTTCAGGTCTTACCAATGATAAAGCTTTTTTCGAAACCCCAGCCAAACCCCGGCACTGGAGTTTAGAACACCGGCCACGTACCCCTGCTCTCACAGCAGCAGCGAAGATCACGACGGAGTCCTCTGTCACGCTGACAGATGGCAGTGTTAAGCTCTAACCAGTGGGATCTCTGTTTGAAATTCAATGACTTCTAACGCCTTTAAAGGGCACGGCTCCTCCGGAGACACACGAGGCTGAGGGTGAGGACTTAAGGCTGATGTGGCAGCTGGACGGGCTGCTCGAGAGGGGCTCTACATGACCACAGTGCTCTGTAGCTGCTGCTTATTCAAGTTTTTCAGCTAATTATCGTCCACCGTCGGGTTGATCCGCGTATTCTACAGTCACAGGCAACACCAGCTGATATTGAATATTGGCACAATAAAAGGTGCTATGGTTTGTTTATATGACATTGATCATTGTATAGATCGTACAGCATTACCAGCTAGCACGACATTTTCATGCTGTGTCTCATGTTCGGCCAAATGGGGGTCATAAGAGACGGTAAGATTCTATATTCTTGATTAATGGCGAGGTTTCTGTATTCTTGGAGTACAACAAGCTGAAATTAATTCACAGCCCTTGTCTGACGTGGGCGAGGACAAAATGTAAGAAAACCGGGAGCATCACCATGATGCCCTACCTCCTCCATCAGCGCCATCTCAATCATTACAAATAGATTTTACACACATGCCTCGTAGAGGCCCTATCAAGTACACGCTTGTCATTGTGGATCAATTCTCTAAATGGGTAAACGCATTTCCAACGTGCAAGAGAGAATGCACAAACGGTGGTGAGAATACGAGCTAAAGAAATGAGTCCGCGACCAAAATCACCAAAGATAATTTAGAACAAAATAAACGGCGGTGTGTGTGTGTGTGTGTGTGCTTGTAGCAGTATGGGTTTTTTTGGATCTTTTTTTGGCTTCTACTTTGCTCCGGTCTCCTCTGGTAAAATGATGATTCATGCCAAACCATATTCGTTTAATGACACAGCATGATTGCAGGTTTAGCAATTCACTGGTTTTAATAATAATGAAGTTAAGGGAACTATCAATGTAGTCCCTGATTTCTCGAGGCCCCTTAATATATCTCAAGTCACAGGGAAAGCTCATTAAAGCATTTACATGTTGGCCAAAGACGTCTGTTTTTGCTTGGCCACAGGTAGTGTCAATATATCTCCTGTTATGATCAACTCCTCCAGCAAAATACACCATTTGTTGGCTAGGAAAAGGGCACTGAAATGAGTGGATAATAAGACAATGTAAAACCATTTACACATACTGCCCTCAGGTGCAACGGGCCGCCTGTAATCAGTGTAATTATCTGGCAACTCAAAACCCAAAGGGACGTGCACCACTCCCATACCAAGTTTTGCGGCAGTTAATTGTGCGTACGATAGGTCGCCCGCAAGTGAAAAGACAACTCCATGCGCAGGTTGGTAGGCAGGCGTAGGAAGGTGTAGGAAAGAACCTACCGAGGATAGAAACGCTGACCGTCATTCGTGTCTGCCATCAGATGAATGGTATCACCAGACGGGACGGCACTAGCTTCAGCGGCGGCAGCGCGAGGAGGCGTCTGTGCAGAAGCAGGCGTCTGCGGCCGCACTTTCGTTCCCCGGTTGAAACAGATGACGGCGAAGCGATAAGGTCAGGAATTTGCAAACATGACTTAGTTAGCTAAAGTATTAAATCAGGATGGCACCAATGCCGCTAATTACCAGTTAAGCATTCTCACCCCTACGGCACCGCAGTGCTCGGATGCAAACTAACCAAGACGTCTAAAAATGACAGTGCACACATTAGACAAGCACAGCGGACGAGAGAAATGTTGCTTAATATGCTCCTGCTCAGACCATAAAATCATGGGAGAAGACAAATATTTCAATATTTGCCTTTTGGCCCTCATTTTGATGAAGCCCTCCTATTACTATGCCACTTAGGGTGCTGGGTATCTCAGTAAAAATCCCTCTACTCGACGAACAGAGGCCACTTGGGATACTGGGGCTATTTGGAGACACCTACTTGCACAATACGATACAGTGACCCTGCCAAAGGTTGGTGGGACGAAACACGTATGTAGATTGCGGTCTACTTACCACGGTAACAGTAGAATACCGCTTGTAATGTACCTACCATGTACTCAATATAACAATGTGGTGATCTATAGAAACAAGGGAGGATGCATTTCCTGTGTCTATCGGGGATCAGATTTAGCATTCTCTCTTCCAAAATGAAGGGCTATGTGGGATGTTCTCTGATGCAGGGGCGTTGCTAGACGAGGCTCTACTGGGGCACAGGCCCCCCCATTAGTCAAGTCACACAATTGTTTCTCGGATGCCTGCTGCGTGTATGACATCTATACATACATTTATGGAATCTATGCTATACAATAAGCTACTCACTATTCCTGCCGCTGCCATACTGCTGCTGCTGAAACTACAACAATTACTATTGGTAAAGATGTTGATTTGATATTGATTTCAGCGATTTTATGCATAAAAGTCATACCCTGCATATGCAAATAATAACCAAACCCGACTCAAGTCATTAAACTATTGCACATTTGCATTCCACAATACTAATTAATAAAAACAATAGCAATTCATCATTTTATGACTTGAGTCAATAATTTAAAATAAAACAATTAGAAATATAGAAATGTATAATCTAAAAGTAAACAAAGTCTTACCCAGAAGTTTGAGAGTGCCTCTCGTGTCCCAACACCAAACCCAAACTGAGTTTGGTTTCATTTTTTCAGCATTAAGCTGTTCTGTCTATTTTTCATTTTTGGCAAAGTAGTCAATCACTAGACTGTGACTCAACTTACAAAGTTGTTCCTTCTCCCCTGATAAGACGGCAGTATGGGGAAGCCTGTCATGTCCCATCGTGCACCACAGTGGAGTGTGGAGCCGGCTCGGCTCACTGAACGACCCGGACAGACTTTCGTCCAGTCGTATTCTCAGTCGTAAATCCTGATATTTGTTTTGCACGCTGGTAGATGGAAACTAGCAAGATTTTGCTCGCCATTTGGGTGATTTTCTTACAAGCGACATTTGGTACTTATTGTATTAAATACTGCTCATGGCTTTGTTTGAAATAGGTTTATATTTTCATTCCTCTCCCTCCGGCCTCTGCTCGGTACAGGGTTTGTCCTTGGGCCTCCAGGATTGTGATGGCAATCTGAAAAAGTTATCAAATGATCCAATAATTCCTTGTGCTGTCCTAGCTAGAGCATCCTAGCAGCTAACCCCTGCTGCCCATTAGCGAGCTAATGTAACGTGATTCAAATTCATTTCTGCATTTTCATCAATGCTTGCAATCTCTTTCCGTTGTCAGCATTGACATGCATTTTCTGTGGGGAAATGCAATTTTTTTCCAGTTAATTTAAAATATTGAAATCCTTACCTCACTCATCAAGACCTCCTTGCAGCATGTTCTTGCAGTGTGTTCTTGTTGTGTGTTCTCATTGCGTGTTCTTGCAGTGTGTTCTTGCAGTATGTTCTTGCAGTGTGTTCTTGTTGCGTGTTCTTGTTACGTGTTCTTGCAGTGTGTTCTTGTTGCGTGTTCTTGCAGTGTGTTCTTGTTGCGTGTTCTTGCAGTGTGTTCTTGCAGTGTGTTCTTGTTGCGTGTTCTTGCAGTGTGTTCTTGCAGTGTGTTCTTGTTGCGTGTTCTTGCAGTGTGTGTGATCAGCTACAATGACTTTTGGAGGGCGGGTCTATAACTGAAAGAAATGTGTGATTGGCTACCCTCAGGTTACATACAAGTACCATAAAAGGTAGGTAAAAAACATTAATACAATAAAAAATCATTAGGATTAACATATGTAAGACCAACACATGCTCCCCTGTAAAAGATGCCAATGTGGTGAAGATTGGTTGCAAATACAATGGATTTCAGTGGTGGACGACATTTTGAAACCCAGTTTGAATATTTCATCAATCAGCATGAAACGTGGTGCGTATAGCATCAACCAAGGGACTTGGTGACCCTTCGGTTCTTCGGTCCCCCTAATGAAATACAAAAGGATCCTTCTAAAAAAAACACAGCCACAGACAATATGAACAGTAGTATTCAACTTAGTTTTATTTTTCTCCATGGGACCTCCATGTGTTCATCATTAAATATGTACTTACATTATTTACAGTCAAGAGATCATTTACATGGTTTGGTCACATGCACATTGTCCGATTTAAAAAAGAAAAAGAAAAACAAACTTAAAAACCCAAATGTACTCGACAAACATAATCAAAGCTGTACACACATTTACAGTCTTTATGGAGGAAGTAGGCAATACAAGGCACATATCACCTTTGACCCTGCTTCATGTCCCAAGAGCTCATAGTTCACATATACCTGCTACGCACGTGACCTCGCCTCGGACCACGCCCACACCCACACACACCCACACACAAGGTAACATGGGTCAAACCATGCTCTGCAACAGCAGGGAACAACATGTTGTGTTTGTGCACTTGTGGTTCTTCTCCGTCGCCGAGCACCAGAGCACGTAGCGCCC
>OMNR01094545.1:0-11293 GCA_900303205.1 Mora moro
GGGGTCTGTGGGTCTGTGGGTCTGTGGGGTCTGTGTGGTCTGTGGGGTCTGTGGGTCTGTGGGGTCTGTGGGTCTGTGGGGTCTGTGGGTCTGTGGGGTCTGTGGGTCTGTGGGGTCTGTGGGGTGTTCCAGCCACAACAGTACCGACAGAGCGACAAGTGAAGACTCCCAATTATATTTATAATCCTACACACGACGGTGCACGTTGTTTCTTCCCAGATTCAGAAAGAGGAGACGTTGTCTCACAGATGGGCAGCTTGACATTGAGAAACAAGTTTTGATTAGAGTTATGTCATACGGTATTATGTTAACCTAACGAACGTCTTGCTGCCCTACAACGCTGACTACAATGACCCTAAAACAACAACCCGTGGGTTAACGTTAGATGGCTAGTGTTAGTTAATTACTCACCTTTGCTTTGACAACGGAGAATTTCTCGTCTTTCACCTCCCGAACGGCAGCGTTATTGACCCATCCAGGTGGAAAATACATGTAACAGTCCGTACTCGTGTAGCTTTCACCCTGGCGGCGTAAGTGGCCCCAAACCTGCAGTTTGATCTCATGTCTTAGTTTTCCTTCAGTTGAGAGGTGATCCACATATTCATGGCTTGAAACAGAAGGGAAACCGACTGGTCTCCATGGAGAGTCCAGAGAGCAGCTGTGTTGGTCCACTGTTCTGTCCTCCGGGTCACCGCGTGTCACGTGGCCCAAAACTATCAATCGGTCGATCTTTTGTTTCCAATCTCAACAAACGGACAACATCCTCGTTTTAGTCAGCGGGAGGAAACACAAACCCGAGCCGGAGCCGTCGGAGCGGATCCCTCATGTGATCCGTCCACGTTGTTGACTGTTGCCGTCAGTAGGGGGCGGCTGAGAGCGTCTTTAATAAAACACACTGGAGCTCATGAGGTCAGCGCTGGACGACGTACGTGTAACCCAGTTAAGTGGGTCTAGAGAGGGAGCTCTACCCAATGTGATTGTAAATACCGACAACGCCACTAAGGGACTTTCACCCAAAGAATACACTGATAATCACAAGCTGGGCCTGATGTATCATCTAGTTTCCTCAACCTCTAGCAAGAGGGTTCCCCTTTAAACACAGCTAAGATCACAAATGAACACAGAGACGTGTGGCAATAAAAATACAAAAGCCATTTTATTTATATGTGATATATGTTCATATAGGTTTGTTTTAAAACACAATTCTTCTTCATGAATCAATCCATTTTCTTAAAAGTAGACACAGTAGAACTCTCCTTTAACACCACCATCATTACATGATGGTGGTTACCCCCAGTCAATCTTAGTCAGATCGTTGTTTTCTGTTACGTCTCGTGTGAAGAGTTCTCGTCTTTGTTTGTACCAGTGTCACCTGTAACCGTTACATGAAACACCCGGTCTTGGGGTTTAATCACCACCTGCCTCGCTGTCCTGCTTCTGGGTCCTCACCACACCACTTCGTAACACCCAGAAGCTGACAGCAGAGGAAGAGGAAGAGGGGGAGCTATGGCAACCTACTGATCCCGAGTACAGGACGCAGAAACAAGTCATTGGCTAACTGACATGCCGCACCCCAGGCTGTAGCCAGCCGGTTACACAGATGAATAGACAGCGGTCTAGCTGACAGGGATTCAGTTATCTTGCGTAAACATTTTCAACAGATAACTGGTGAACTCTTTGAAGACCTTGAAAGAAAACCAGATATTGTGGACTGTCTAGCAGTAGCTGATTCATATCTGCAGTAAGAAAGTCTCATAAATGACAGATTGGGTTAATAATAATAATAATAGGGTTTTTGAGGTAGGTGTAACTGATGTAATTGTGTGTTCTGTTATTTAGAGACCACAGACCAGGATTCCCAGTTGAGTTGGTTTATTCTGATAATAAACAAACAATGCAATCATGCAAAATGAACTGTTCTGGAACATGCAATTGGCAATGATGACACTAGAAATATAGACTCATGTATTCACAGTATTCACACACACACACAGCTTGGTAGTTGGCTAACAACATAGCCTACATGCCATTGCTCGTAGAACAGATATAATGAATATGCAAATCTACAGTCGCACAAAAGTTATCATCCGTCTAAACTCCTCTAGGTACATATACATTGATATAATGATACAATTATCAACAAAAATGAACATTAACTTAAAATAATCTCCAGTGTGTTATGACCATCACCAGAGCGGAAGGTGCGTCACTCCCTTACAGGCAACTACACAGACTTTAAAGTGACACTTTAACACTAGACCCAAAATGCACATACACCTCTGGTACAATGGCAAGTGGAAGCATTATTAACCCTGTTACATAGGCAGCGAAGCACTGACATTGACTAGTTTTACAAAGTCACTTTTTCTTGAATAAAGATAACAATCTAGGACTGCTTCAGCATGGCATCTCAGGTCGTAAACGGCTGTTCAACCAAGAGCCGCTCTCTTAAAGCACTATATACAAACATGCAATCACTGCATCACATTGGCTGACTCAGAGAGAGACAATATATTTTATATATATATATATATATATAAAAATGTGTGTGCATTTTGCTACAACCGACACAGAGATACTGAGGACCCAATACTCCATAACCTAAACCCAGGGAGGAGGTCCTCCTGGGTGAATGTGGACTGGAAGGTGTGGATGTGTGTCCGTGTGTGTGAGGACCCTCCTACATCTGGGGACACTCTGTAGAAGGACAGAGTGCCAGCAGGCCGGTCCACATACACTCCTACTCTGTTAGAGCCAGAGGGGGGGAGACGTATGCCTGTTCCACTACCGTTGTAACAGGCAGTGTAACGATCATCATCACAATAAAGACTCCAGGACTTGTTGTTCATTCCAAGCATGCTGTCACCACCCCCTCCTCTACTTGTGATTCCACTGTATGTCACTCCTATAAAAACACCTCCTTCCCTCTCTACCTCCCAGTAACAGCGGCCAGTCAGACTCTCTCTACACAACACCTGGAACCAGGAGTCAAATGTTTTTGGGTGATCAGGATACGACTGCTTCTCTCCAGCCCGTGTCACCTTTCTGTGGTCCTCAGACAGAGAGAGTCGTCTGTGGGCTGTGTTTGGGTCCAGTGTGAGTTCACAGGCATCTGACGGGAGAAGAAGACATGATTAGGCAGCTGAACCACACAGAAATACACTGATGAGGTAGTTCATCAAATATGAGTCATTTCAATAACGTGGAAGTGATGTGTATTAGTATGTAGTGTTGACACCTTCAGCACATGTTTGGTTTATTCTTCTTCTAATGAACAGCATCAGCCCTAATAATACTAACAGCAGCTTCTCCCCAAACAATGTCCGAGTAGTGCTGCGCCACCAGGGAACTTTTCTCGCCATGCAGAGATTTAGTTGACGTCATCGTTTTTTCCTCTTTCATTTCTCAAATCATAGACTGTATAAAATATGGACGTAGTCTCCGTGACGTCACCCATTGGTTTCTGAAGAGCCGTTTTGAAGCTCAGTGGGCGGCTCGTCGGCCGTCGCCATCTTGGCAGTGCCTGACTCCCCCGCAACTTTCGGCTAATCCAACAATGGGAAAAGACAGCTGAGGCGGGCCCTATGCTGCAGACAGCTACCAGCTATCCTCCTGTGACAGCACCACCTGTCACTCAAAGCGGCCACGCCCTTAATTAACCAGGCTGTAAACATGTTTATTTCAGCTCTAAAGTTGGGCATTTTAACATGGGGGTCTATGGGGATTTACTCCCTTTTGGAGCCAGCCTCAAGTAGTCATTCAATATACTGCTGTTTTGGGCACTTCCGTTTAGGCTTCATTTTTCAGACTCGGAATTTGCCCCTTGGTTCAAACACGCGTTTTATTAGAAAAACGCTTAAAAAGCACAACCACAATATCACGAGTAAGTGATACGTGGAGGAAGTCAGTGGCTTTCGGATCCACTCTCGGTCTGAGTCCGACTCGGTTGCGGCAGAGCTTCAATGTAAAGCGGGTCGCAGGGTGCGCCAAATGATCCTCAAACTAAAAGGGTGGTTTGTACGTTGTTGACATGGAAAACAACAACACACACATACACACACATGACTAGGATTCATAATGTTGGTAGGATCATGATTATTTTGGTGTATAATCATCATCAGATATTAACACAAATTATAGTCTGCATTATTCACACAAATATTATTCATAACTAGAGAATTCAATTTCTGAAGAAATTGTGGTGTGAATGCTGGATGCTGAAAAGCTGACTACCTGAATTGCTGGCTTGAATGTTTAAGAAGGTGAAGTAGTAGGAATAGTTGGAAAAGTGTGAATGGGTTTAATTCATATTAATCGCATTTATAAGTACTGCTATTCAATCCACACAGAACCAATTATTGCAAAATATCAAATTGTTTATTTAAAACATTGCATTTCTTAAAGCACTTTTGACAGAAATGTGTTAAAATACAGAAATTAATACAAATTACAAAAATTTGTATTTTAAATCATGGAACTTCTAAAATAACATAAAGTACATTAAGTTACATGCACAGCATTAATTTCAGTAATTCACAGAACACAGGCCTGTTTGTATTTCAAACACTGTAGACAATTGTTTGTAGAGCAAAGTACCTTGACTATATGGAATTGTAAAGAGCACAAAAAAAGCATAAGAAGATACTCAGATTTCACATAGTCTTTGTTACATATTAGACAACAATTAAATTCCCTACACTGGATAAAAACACTTTTCACTGTCACATAATTCGGTATTGAGTGCACAGTGCATTAACAATTAATTGAGTCGACTTCAGAAAGCACACAAACATATGTTTGGTAGAAAACACTCCACTCAACACAGTCTGGACTCACATACCTGAATTAAATCGACATGAAATGTCCATGACTTACTGTAACAGCAAGGTACAAACGGAGCTACATAGCAGAAGTCTTTGAGCTGTACTTATCTGTGGACATCCAAACCACTGCTCCGTTGTTCGTGTCCCCATTGGTAACAGCTTATTCAGTGATGGGACCCTGGAAGCACAGAAAGATCATCTTTGACTATACAATTTCCACACTGACGGAATTCAATACAATATCCTGAAAATACTTTTAATCTTTACCATTTTATCTTTACCAGAGAATATTGCAAGTGTAGCGTCCGAGGTGTAGGGGCTTCAAACTATACTCTTATCTATACAAAAACTCATGGAGTGCAGGGAAAACCGCCTCCGATTATTTCACGACACAACGTCACCAACCTGCGCCTACTGGCTTACAATGAATACTGTTCAAGTCAGCGCCGCCTTGTTGTAAATTAATCTGCTCCACAACAGTTTCATAAGACAATTAAACATTTAGCTTTGACACACACTCATTTGTCATTAACATTAACTCGGTTTACCTTTGAATAAGGTAGCGCTAACTAAGCTAAAGCTAATGTTGAGGAGCAACTGTTGAATCCCAGTGCACACAAGACAACCGTGACGCTAACGTTAATACATGTAGCGCTATAGTCGTAACATTGATACATGTAGCGCTATAGTCGTAACGTTGATACATGTAGCGCTATATTCGTAAGGTATTTACTTGTTGCTTGCTTCTCCGTCTCAGAGTAAAAGTCCACCTCCGTTGTTGGGTTTAGGTTGCATCCACCCATGAATCACTTGACCTCAGCGACGGGGCCGAGCCGGCCGCTGTGTGACTTCCTTCGCGGCGTGAAACCTGCTGAGCTAACGCGTTGGTTCCCAACCTGAACCGTTAGGCAAAGCTTGTCGGTTCAAATTCAAATCATCGTAAAAATGACGTCGAGTCTGAATAACAATAACGGATTTAGAAGTTGAAAAACATGTAAAAGGGTCTCAAAGACACGTCATTTCACAGATGAGACGGAGGCGCACCTGTCATGCTCCTGCTTCTAGCTCAACCACCGTTTCTCCTATCACTTTAATTGTTGTACCGTCGTAGAGGGGACAACCTGCTGAACATGCTGTGTGAGCTTTGTGTGTGTAGTGTCCAAAATGTGTGAATTAGAGCAGGTTTGAAAAGTTCCCGTTTCTGCTTTCCTCCTGAACATCGTGTTTTCAGTTTCCGTTAGCGTCAATGCGGCAGTTGGTTGGCCACCCTTCACCGCGAAGCTCACAGTGGCAAATGTGTATGTCAGTTTGCGTCCAGAGCTACACTGTTGGAAAGAGCACACCTTTCCCTACAATTTGATGTAAAATTATGTATGAAGAGTAAAAATTGGGGAAGTTAGAGTTAAGTTAAAGTTAGTGTACAGCTGCTGTCCGCTCTGACTGATGATGTCACCCACTCTAGCACTGAAAGTTCTGTCCAATACACACTCATGTAAAATTCGGAGAAACACCCAGAATGTATGAAAGATGTGGAACTTTTTAAAGTTTGAATGGAGTTTCTACCTGAAAGTATGAATCAGTAGCTAGATGTTGAAAATGCATAAAAATGAAAACTTTCTCCATTCACTTTAAAGGGGAAAATTTCCCGGAAAATGTTGAATATTTCTGAAAGTATTAAAAGGTATGAATGGTGAAAATAATAGCAATAATGTCCTAATTGAGCTGAACCTTTTGATGTTTGAATGAAGTTTCTACGTTGAAAAATGTGGAAGGAGTTAAATGACAAAAAACAAGGCGGAATAATAATAATAATGATTTTTTTTAGGAGAAGAACAGATGTTGTGAATGCCTTCAGCATTCCATTTTTTCACACCGTCATACCTTCCTGGCATTTTACTGGGGTATACGGTATATGATGTGTGTGTCTAATTAGCCCTTAAACAAGTCTTGCTGGTTTAAATACTTGTGGCCCATAGAATAAGAGCTTCTTCCATCAGAATTCCTTTTGGAGGCCCTGATGCCACCGCGCGGCAGATACCGACACATCAGTGAGCTGAGATGATTTACGAGTGGTGGTGGCAGACTGGCAATGGAATAAAATCATGCTCATAAACTGCTTTTGTAATTGGGAGAAGTCATCTCAAGATGTATAAGTTATGTATGTATTTTCATATTGTCATATTTAATTGATTAGCTAGATTAGCTAGGCTATAGAGCAGAAATGAGCTGACCTAATTTGAGCAAAACTGCGTTAGTCATCATGCTGCAAACTCCAGAACCGTCCGATAGTAGAAACGGGGTCACCAGTGTGGACGTTGAGTGCTAGAGAAACACGGAGACAACTCCTTGTTGTTATTCTTATTATTGTTAGTTATGATTATTATGATTAGTATTATTACTATTATTATTACTACCATCACACATATGATTATGATTATGATTATTAGTATTATTATCATAATTAATTTCAGTACTCCACTCCCTCGTTGTGGCAGAACACACAAGGTCATTTCACTAGTACGTTACCATCAGTCTCCGTTGTTCTCAGCAGTAGACTGAGACCAGACTGACCATTGACGAGACTGATCACTACAATACATCACCTCAATACAGCATCTCCGCATCACTTTCATAGAAAGAGGAGCGTCAGTATTTTTGATGGTATTGAAAAACATAGCTTCGGGATTTCTAAATCCCCTGGTATACCGTAATACCGCCCAAGCCTACTAATAATAACAATGATGATAATAATAAAAGTAGTTTTTATGATAGAATATAAAATACATACATAATTACTATTGTTAATTATGTGCATCATGATTTTCATGATATATGTCTAATAACAACAATATTAATAATAATCATAATAATATAACAATAATAATTTAGATTTCATACAAGTAGGATTAATTGTGATTGTGATCATTAACAATATGAGTATACGTAAGATACATGGTGTTAACCATCATCATCATGTAACCCATCTTCACTCCCAGTAGGATTAGAATGAACGTCACCTACTGCTGTGTGGATGGACTTTCCATCTAAATAGTTAGTGTGTGTTGTGATGAATCCAACTAAACAGACACTTACACTTCTTTACATATGACATCTTGATCTCCCTGTTCAGTGTCTCCTCCAGCTGTTCCAGGGATGTCCTCAAGGTCCCTACGTATGACGGAGGACGGACCTCCACCGTTGTCCAGTCCCTGGTCTGTGGAGGATTCTTCAGGGATCTGAAGGTCTGGAGGAAGTGGAGGTGGTCTTCAGTGTGTGAGAGCTGCTTCACCTCTGAGCTTCTATTGGTCAGATCTTCTATTTCCTGCTCCAGCTCTTTGATGAGGCCTTCAGCTTGTTTCTCTGTGGATTTCAGTTTCTCTTTCACCGTTTGGTTGAGATCATCCTGGCACTTCTCAATGCAGCTCCTCAGAGCGGTGAGGACCCAGCACCACTCGGCTATCTCTCTGTCTGCGTCTGCTTTGCTGCGTTCTACTGTGTCTTTGATCTCCTGAATCTTTCGTTGTCTCTCCTGGATCATCTGCTGAACTTCAGATGCGATCTTCCCCAGCTGGGCCATCTTCACTTCATATTCCTCCTTTAGAGGTACAACAGGATGGGACTTGTGGTCTGTCACTGTACAGAACTGACACACACACACCTGTTCAATCTGGCAGAAGAGCTCCAGAAGTCGGTCGTGTTTCATACACATCCTGTCTTCCAGACAGTCCATAGGGTCGATCAGCACATGTCTCTTCAGGCCTGTGACTCTCTGATGTGGCTCCAGGTGGGTGTGGCAGTAAGAGGTAAGGCACATTAGGCAGGACTTCACAGCCTTCAGCTGGGTCCCAGTACAGACATCACAGGGCACTTCTCTTGGTTCAACACAAGGCTGCTCTTTTACTCGTACAGACCTTCTAAACTGATCAACCACCTCTGTTATGAAGGTATTGACCTGTAAATCAGGTCTTGTGTGGAACAGCTTGTTGCAAACAGGACATTTGTACTGGACTTGGTCATCCCAGAATGCTGTAATACAGGTTCTACAGAAGTTGTGTCCACATGGTGTGGTAACTGGGCTGTTGAACACAACCAGACAGATGGAACATGAAAAGTTCTCCTCAGACCAGGAAGTGTTAGCAGAGGCCATTCCTAGAAAACATGTTTTATTATGTTAAAAATGACTACGTTTGTTTTTATAATGTGTTACAATGGTGAAATAACGGATTTAATGCATGTATTTTCTGTCGGTTAATGCATGTGGTTATAATGCATGTATTTTCATATATTTGTGCCGTTTCAAACAGGAATCAGGCCGGTACAACATGACATCCTAGACAGGACAGCTTCAATGAGGATGATGGGTCAATATGTTGTACTCACCTTGTAACTGTGTTTTCAGGGCTGTCCGATTATTTAGTTTGAAAAGTGTTGTTGTTTTTCACCAGAAAGAGGGAACTGCCTCCACATTTGGTTTTAATTAACTTTCGTTTCCTGAACAAGACGTCGTCTCCTCTCCCCGTGGCCCCACCCCCACACTCTGTTGGGAAAACATTTCAGTCTCAACTTTAAACACGGATTAGCGTCTTATTTATATAGACACTCTGAACATGTGTGTGCACTTTGTGTGCGTGGACGTGTCCACAGAAATCAATAGAATCAATACAATGGACTGATAGTAAGTCACGTGTCCTCATCCCGACCTGTGTTGGGACACCACCAAGGTGGGCTTGGGGCCCCCTCGTGCTTCAACAAGTAACGACCATACCACCTGCAGGACACCCACACAGAACGTCTCTGAGGGCTTCAAATGTGTCTGATCAAGATCAAGTTCACGATGCGGATATCCTACTGTCTACACCTACTGTTCTCTGTTCCTGTATCTGAATTCACTGTCAGTCACTTTGGATAAAGAATTTGCTAAATTATTAAATAGTAAAATAGTAGTTTAATTTTGACAAACAGCAGAGTGACCAATTAACCTAATATAACAGTGAGAGGTTTCAGGTAGGCTATAGTTTAAACATTTATAAAACATGTATTATTGTAGCAATTCTCTCTTACTACACGCCACTTAAGTGGCTTTTCTGGGTTCCTCTCACCGCAGGACACAGGTATTGATGAGCAACCAGTTTATTGCAGAGTTGATAAGTTTGTGGGCAGAGCAGATTGTAGTTCTGACATGTCATAGCCCTCCAGTGTGTGTGGGGGCTGGTTTAACCTGTGCCTTGATTGGCTGATGCACCACAGGTGTGCAGCCTCACCAGCCTCAGAGTGTAATCAGTCTGACTGGGGCCAGGTGAGGCTGCTGAAACCAGCCACCAACCACACACACTACAATCAATAAGGCTTCATTGGCCCCCAGGAGGAAATTCACAAGCTACCCAGCAGTATGCTGGGTAAGTAATATATCAAATATATATTAACTTAAAATGAGCTTTACCTTTTCCAGCTGCAACATTAAAGCGATAAATACATGAATTAAGTAACAGTGCAGGACTTTTGGAAACACAAAACTTGGACTGGAAATGGATTAATTTAGTGAATATATTAATATAGGATGGAATATATTACCAATAATCGAAAGAAAATGAAAATAATGAAATTGAGCAAACTGTACCTTATCTTGTGCTGCTCCGTGTTGTATGAAAATATAAAAATACAAATGCAAGGAATTGAATAAAGAAACTTAGGTGTTTGCCAAAAACACAAAATAAGTCAGAGACAAAACATTAAAACGGTTCTAAAGGTTTTGAGAGTAAAGATTGAGCTTCTAGGCTCCTCAGTGTGGAAGACTGAGGACGTGAGGAAGGAGACGTTGAACAACATCTAACTACGTCTTAAACCTTTATGATGGTGTTCCAAAGGTCTCCATCAGAGCTGGGCTTCTACAACTACCGCTGTATGAAATGATTAGATAACACAGAGCAAAGGTTTGATGAAGTCGATACGAAGCTATAAAACCACCAGGTTCCAGTAATTCTGTTGGTACTGAGGGTTGAATAGTAAAACTAAAGTGTTACTTCAAGGGTATAAAGTACTGCTGTACTTTGTACTGTCTGTGGTGATCATGTGACTCCCAGAGCGTCAAAATACAAATGGAAGAAAAGGTAAGGAAACGCTTTTACTTTGAAGGAGAAGAAACCACTAAAGACTTTTCAGAGTTAGGAAACAAAGACAACAGTTACCAAAACAACAAACCAAACAAACTTAAGTCAGCTTTTAAAGCGTCTCCACGCTGTCAGAAACACCTCGGGTCAAACCAGGACACACACCTGGGACTGAGTCATGGCTGTCATTAAAATAATCAATCATTAACACACACACTTCATAATACAGCTGGTATTACACACACACACACACACACACAGTTAACCCTGTAATGAAATACTTAGCGGTTCCTACTGGTACTTAAATGTAGGTCCAACGGAGGGGAACAAGGGAGCTACCACCTTTAGAGGAAAGGAGAAATG
>OMNR01094562.1:0-10114 GCA_900303205.1 Mora moro
CTTTACATCTCCGATTTTTAGTGTTCATATTTCATTTCTTAGTTTCTTTATTTAATGTTTAAATACCTGTAGGCCTCCTAGAGCAAGACGCCCCCTAACCCCTACCTGTAGGCCTCCTAGAGCAAGACGCCCCCTAACCCCTACCTGTAGGCCTCCTAGAGCAAGACGCCCCCTAACCCCTACCTGTAGGCCTCCTAGAGCAAGACGCCCCCTAACCCCCACCTGCAGGCCTCCTAGAGCAAGATGTCCCCTAACCCCTACCTGTAGGCCTCCTAGAGCAAGACGCCCCCTAACCCCTACCTGTAGGCCTCCTAGAGCAAGACGCCCCCTAACCCCTACCTGTAGGCCTCCTAGAGCAAGACGCCCCCTAACCCCTATCTGTAGGCCTCCTAGAGCAAGATGTTCCCTAACCCCTACCTGCTTCTTCATGACATGTAACTGAATTCACTGCCTCTTGCCACATGATTAAATAGTAAACATCCACAACCGATAGGCGAAGGTGAGTAGGCCGCAGCCCCCTTGTTGTATCTTCAATCACAGTGGTTTGTAGGACTAGGAGCTGAGATCATTGTCATGTAGAGTTGGACTGCCGAGCTGCCAACCAGACACTTCTCTAGTTGGAGTTAGGTTTCTAAAGGTCGATGAACCCCTGCTGGGACTCAGACCTCACCCTGAGCTCAGGGCTTCAGAGACACGGCCGAGCTGTTGTATCTCATCAAACTTAACCTCACCAGTAGGTGTGATTAACCATTACAAGACATTACAAGTAGCAGAACCACACAGGAACCTCCAAGATATTTCTAGATGGTTCCGTGTGTTTAGTCCTCTCAAACTAGAACCCGACATCGACGGTTCCCCTCCTTGTTGGGCCGGTGACCTCACGTCTAGGTCTGCTTCCCCACACATCGATGTGTGCCCATCAGCAGCACACTCACTACTACTAAGAGACCATTAGTAGTAGCTAGCTTGTGGAACAAGTCATTAGTCTGTATAAACAGGGACGCTTCCAGCCCTTTCAAATGTTTATCAAAAATGTAACATCAAATATCTATAGCTTTTAAGTCAGCAATCTCCCTGGCTAGCTACCGCCGTGCTAGCGACCGCCAGGCTAGCGACCGCTATGCTAGCCACTGCTATGCTAGCGGCCGCCAGGCTAGCTACAGCTAGGCTAGCGACTGCTAGGCTAGCGACCGCTAGGCTAGCCACTGCCACGCTAGGGACCGCCAGGCTAGCTACAGCTAGGCTAGCGACTGCTAGGGTAGCGACCGCTAGGCTAGCCACTGCCATGCTAGCGACCGCCAGGCTAGCTACAGCTAGGCTAGCGACCGCTAGGCTAGCCACTGCTACGCTAGCGACCGCCAGGCTAGCTACAGCTCTGGTCTTGGCCAAAGAACAGGGAAATCAAATTTTTCTATTTTAATCCAAAGCTTTTTGATTGTGAATCTCCCTGTCACTACTGCCGATTCCTGTCACCTCCCATATGTCTCCACTCATGCAAACCATCCGTCACTCACACACTCACTCACTCACTCAATCACTCACTCACTCACTCACTCACACATATACACAATCTCACTCTACACACACATATGCTCCCTCACACTCTCTCTCCCCATCACACACACACACCACACACACCACACACACCACACACACACACACACACACACACACAGGGTGGTGGTGTGCTTCTCATGGTGTGTGTCTGGTTCTGTTGTAGAAACATGTCGTTCAGGTTTGCCAAAAGGTAGGCCCACCGGTGTTGCCTTCGCTCGGTGTGAACCATAACTCAGACCTCCCAGGGTCTCCTCAGACTGCTGCTTCACTAACCCCTCGCCACACACACCTCGCCTCACACACCTCGCCTCACACACCTCGCCTCACACACCTGGTCACACACCTGGTCGTCTGCTCGTCTGGTTGGTCGTCCAGCTCTTTCTAATGCACACAACCCTCTCACCGCTAGCAGTCATTTAATTTAATGATCCAAAGTACTGAAAACAAGCTGAGAATTGGTTCAGGAAATCATTAAAGTTGTACTTGTATAGGGGGCAGATAGTGACCCCTACCTGTAGGCGTGACCCCTACCTGTAGGCGTGACCCCTACCTGTAGGCGTGACCCCTACCTGTAGGCGTGACCCCTATCTGTAGGCGTGACCCCTACCTGTAGGCGTGACCCCTACCTGTAGGCGTGACCCCTACCTGTAGGCGTGACCCCTACCTGTAGGCGTGACCCCTACCTGTAGGCGTGACCCCTACCTGCTCCTTTGTCTGATAAGGACATGTTAATGTGGACCGCTGGCGGTGAGCCGGGCTGTGTGTGTTGACATGAACCCAGTGTGGCTCCGACTGGTTGAGAGAAAGAGCTGCTAGACTGGCAGAGTATTTTATACCTCACCGACCAATCACAAGTCACCATCTGGCCCTGGCCAATCACGACTCTGCGTTTGTGTGTAGTGTAGCGTTCTGCCTGGCGCCTGTCACTAACATCTCATCGCATGCAACCACGCCCCCTTCTGAGGCTGTTTCTGATTGGTCTGCTTTTTATTTTAATTAACCAAACAACCAAAGGTTGTGAGCGACCACACACACACACACACACACACACACACACACACACCCCTTGTTGCTAAAACACCCGACCCTTCTGAGACGTGACCTCAGGTGGGACCATATCAAACCTCTATAAACTGTGCAGATGTTCAGTGTTGGTCTTCAGTCAGTCAGAACCGAACGGCAGCAGAAGGTTGTGTGTTTGTAGCTCCAGTCAGCTTTCTTCCCTGGTCGGTCGTTTGACCTCTGTGAGTTGACCTCTGGTGGAGCGACTCGTACAGTTTGTGGAGGGTTTGGTAGAACCTCAGGGCAGCTGGACAGACTGGATGTGGGCCCTGTGGAAGGTCTTGACTGGTGCTCCAGTAGCTAGCCTGTACGAGAGGACAGTATGGCAGTGCTGTGGTTATAAATGTGCTGTGATGTATTTTGTGTTTGTGTTTTTGGGGACGGCTCGGAGTAGCGTTGAACCTTCCCGGCAGAGTGTTAGTGACACGTTGACACCAAACATCTAGTTAAGCTAATGTGTTGGTGCAATTTAGCATGTTGAGGAGAGCTAGCATGCTAACCTGTAGCGTTCAGGGGGATGGGGTTTATTCACCTGCTCAACAGATGCAGTCTGGTCTGGGTAACCTTCCAGGGATGCAGGTGTATACACATCAGCCAATCAGAAAGTAGCATGAATGTAGCTTGAGGGCGGCCATGTTGGGAGAACCCAGGACCTGACTGATGTCCTAACAGAGTTGTGAAGCACCTTAGCACCCTCTAGTGGCTGTGTCCTCCACTGTCATCCAGGCACGGAGATCTGAGACGGTTCTGTCTGTGGAGACTTTTGGTGGGTTTATCGTCTTCATCGTCTTCATCCCACGGCTGTCCACCCATCCTGTGTCTGCTCTTTGGTTTGTTCAAGTTTCAACCATAACATGCTGGAATCTAATTGGTGCAGAGGAAGCCTTGATGTCCCGCCTCCTTCCTCAACACAGGAAGTTAGGTTCCCCCACTTCCACTTGCCCCTCCTCCACCTATTTCTGTCCCTCCACTCTGATCTGACCTTCTCTTTGTGTAAATGTTTCTTCCCAACCTTTCTCTTCCCTGTAACCTTTGACCTCTCTGAGCAGGGTCAGTATTGACCCGGCCCGGTCAGGGGCCGCCGGGCCCTCCCTGCAGGGAGCACACGGTCGTAGTAAGTCTGCTGCACCACTCTCCTGCTCCTCCTCTTCCTCATGCTTTCCTCCTCGTGTCCCTCCTCTTCTACGATCTCCTCGTCTGCTCCCTGCTCTCCTCCCTCCTTCTTCTGTCTCCTCCCTGCTTTTCTCCTCTCATCTTTACTACTCTCCTCTCTACTCCCCTCTTCTTCTCCCTGCTCTCCTCCCTCTTCTTCTCCCTCCTCCTCCTCCACATTCTCTACATCCTCCGCATCATCTCTTCATTGGTGTATGTTTTCCCGGGGAGTTCGTTCTCATTGGCTGACGTGTGTCTGGTCATGTGACCACCAGGAAGTGGAGCTATGTTGTGTTGATTGTTGTGAGATTGAAGAGGTCCTGGTGGCCGTCTAGTCAGGGACTGGTTCAGCCTGTCTCCTGGTTACTCTCAAGTATCCCACAAGCTTAATTGTTGCTGCCCCACTGCATGCTGGGAGTCCGAGGCCTCCACCAACCCAGTTCTGTCAGAGAACTACAAGCAGCAGTGAGCCGTTGTAGCATAGAGCTGTAGAGCTGTAGTCTACATTTATGTAATATTAATGGTTAAACAAACCAATAGCACCCTTCATTCAGAATGTTCAGCACATACCATACGCATAGACCAGGGCTACATGTGGTTATCTTTGGGGACCAACTGTTAGCTCAGTGTTTCTAAAGAGCCATGCTAGGAGCAAGCTGTCGCTAGCATAGAATCCAGTCCAGAGTGCATGTAGCTCCAGGGTCTTCAGCTACTGTCTGTGTGCATGTTGTGGCCACAGTACTGGAGCCCGGGTACAGTCCACCGTACGTACACCTGGGCCAGGCATGGAACTGGATTACAAAGACCAGGTTTTGGGGGACTTGACTGTAATGTCAGTAATGAGCAGAGGTGAGGTGGAGGTGAGCTGGAGGAGCTGTGTGTCGTATCTCAGGTCAGTGGTGGGGGTCATGGGGTGAGTCCCTGGTACCCCAGGGTCTGTCCGGGTCCAACAGAGAGCTTCCATCTGGCTGTGTGTTCTGTGTGCTGGGGGGGGTGTGTCCATCGTTCCTGCCTGGTCGACCCCAGTAGAAGACCATATTTCAACGTTGTTGTTTATTGTTTCGTTGTGAAGTATATTTTTAGTTTTCTCGTGGTTCCGTTTGTGTCGTCGTAACATAGTATTGACCCCCCCCTCCCCCTCCTCTGTGACGCGGCTCTTGCTGTGGTGGTGATGATGATGGTGGTACTGATGAAGGTGGTGGTGATGAAGGTGGTATTCATGTTGTTCTCTCCCTGCTGCCTCCAGAGTCTCCACAGAGTTTGAGAGAAACGGGAGATTTGAGGGCTCAAGGTGAGGCGTCTGTCTGTCTGCCCTCCTGCTGTCTGTCTTAATGTCTGTGTCCGTCTGTCTTAATGTCTGTCTGTCTGTCCGTCCTCCTGCTGTCTCTGTCTGGCTGGCTGACTCTTCCCAACTACTCGTACGGAGCTTGTATGAATCTCATGGCTTGACATGTGTGTAACCCTGTGTTAACTAAAACTAGCTCAGCCTAACGGTCTCATGACCTGACGGTTGTTTAACCCGAGCAGATAGAGAACCCGGCATGGCTGTGTGTGTGTTTGTGTGTTCTTAGTGGAACAGAGACAAGGCTACACCACCTACTACAGCTGGGTGGTGTCTGGTCTCTGTTCCACCTGGAACTTTAGGAGGAAGTAGGAATCCTCTGTCAGACACGAGCTGTAACAGACCTCTCTCTCTCTCTCTGTCTCCAGTCGCCATGTTCCTGGGGATCCGAAGGGGGAAACCAAAGACGGGAAGCCTCGCTCCCTGCGTTTCACCTGGAGTATGAGGACCACCAGCTCCATGGAGCCCGGGGACATCATGCGGGAGATCCGCAAGGTGCTCGAGGCCAACAACTGTGACTACGAGCAGCCCGAGAGCTTCCTGCTGCTGTGTGTGCACGGGGAGGGCCGCGGAGACAGCCTGGTCCAGTGGGAGATGGAGGTGTGCAAGCTGCCGCGTCTCTCCCTCAACGGCGTGCGCTTCAAGAGGATATCGGGCTCCTCCATCGCTTTCAAGAACATCGCTTCCAAAGTGGCCAACGAGTTAAAGCTATGAACAAAAGGGTCAAGATGAAATGAATATATATAAATATCTAGAAGTATTTAAGCTGTACAATCATTCAAGTAGCAGTTTCCAAATGTCTTTTTTTCTAAACACAATACAGATAATGTAATGACTATTCTAATGTATAGAGTTTGGCTTTTGGCAATAATCAGTTAGCTACTAATATCTCCGTGTTTTCTGCCCTCTAACCGGATGGTTTTTGTCATGCTGTGAATGTGGACAAAAAGCATTTCTAGTCTTATTTATTTCACAGGTTTTTTTTTCTCCTTGAACAGATTTAACGTAGCGTTTGTTTTCAGTGTAAATAATGTATCTTACTTTAAAGATGGCTTCCCTGCAGTACTCCATTGGTTTGTTTCTTTTTGTATTTTGTTAGAGATGATGGAAGTTGATGTAAATGCAAGGGGAGGGGTCACTCACGTCTCTGATTAAAGTGTAAACTTGACGACTCGTCAGTTTGTTGTGGGTCAGAAGATCTGATGGTCTAGGGTAGTCCCATTTATCAATACTTTAAAGGGTCTCTCTGGACCTCGCTGTAGTGAGCTGAACCAGTATTTTAATGAGGCACAAAGTTACTTCATTTTGGTGCAGAAATGTGAGTCACTGCTGTTCATTGAGCAACACCATCTTGTCAAGCTGAGGTAATTATGCATCTGGTTACAAGACACTGGCTGTCGCCGTCTAACAGGAGCAGTCCACTGAGACTGCAGCACAACACTAGTGGTCCCCTGCCTTGTGAAGCGTCAGTTCCTCCTACGTCATCTACACTGCAGCTTCTAATGACACCAGGAGAACATCCAGACATAACTCTTAATGACAACACAGGTTTGGATCAGAACAACTTTATTTCATGTTCAGAGCCAGCCTCAAGAAACCATTGAGAAGTTTTTAAATAGGGGGAACATTAAGACATTAAGACAGCAGGAGGGAGAAGGAGTCAACGAGAGGTTACTTCTGGGCAGGAACCATGGTGTCAATAGACTGGCCCTTCTCCAGCTTCTTCTCCATGTCCACCAGCAGCTTGACTCCATCCACCACCATCTGCACCAGCTCCACCTCAGAGAAGCCCAGGCGGTCGGCGTTGGAGATGTCAAAGATTCCGCCCACGGCGGCCGTGTCCACGCCCCCTGAGAGAGAAGAGCCACAAGTCACACCTCCAGTCCACCAAGAATATCACAACTGATGTTCAAGTATCAGTGTCTCAAGTTGTAGGCCTAATGTGCAGTAGGTACCGGTTCCGCGCTTCTGGAGCCGTAGCCTCTTGAGGACTTCCTCAAATTTGGCATTCTTGCTGAGGTTGGGCAGCTTAACGTGGACCCCGGCCCGGAGCCCGGTGCCCAGGTTGGAGGGGCAGGTTAGCACGTAGCCCAGGTGCTCATTCCACATGAAGGCCTGGTTCCTCTCTTTGAACAGGCTCTCGATCTGCCGTAACAAACAGAAGGGTTTAGTCTGGGATCATGTACGTTTCCATGGTGATCTGCGTGAGGGATGCTGACCTTGGTGAGGCCGGTGCAGAAGCGGTTGAACACTTCCTTCATGTTTCCTCCCTTCTGCATGGAGATGACCCTGAGGTGGTCCTCCTCGTTCACCCACACCAGGAAGGTCTTGTTCACGTTGTGCCTTCAACACAGCACCAGGAGACGCACGTTAACAGTACAGCGGTGACCCCGGCACCGGGGTCTCGGCAGAACCTCTACTCACCAGATACCGCGGCCGTCGGGCCAGTCACGGGCCATCCCGGATGCCAGCAGCAGGGGGGAGACGGGCTTGTCGAACAGGAAGTGGTCATCGATGAGCTGCTGTTGCTCTGCATCGCTCATGTTCTTCAGGGCGTAGTACTTCCCCTTCAGGTCCCCAGACAGAGTGTCCAGAGCTGGGGAACACAGGAGACATGTTCTAGAACCTTCTGGAAGACTAGTGGCGAAGGATCTGGTGCACGTCTCCAGGGGAGGAGAGAAATCTGGAGCAGATGTTCTACCGGCTGCTGCCACTAGAGGGGGCCCTCTACTCAACACTACAATGTCTACGGCCGTTTGCATTTGATGACTCCAACTCTAGGTTAAACACATGCTACTGCATGCATAACCTACCATGGTTACCCGGTCACCTACTGATTAAGCTGGTAGCCCTACCCAAAATTAACAAAACCTGAAGGCCTTTAACGGCTGGGTCAGGGGGTTCGGTGAGCCAGGTTTCTTTACCACCAGACCCCTACCTTCGATAGAGAGGGTCTCCACGGCGCGGCGCTCCCCACGGCTGCAGTGTGGTGGCAGGCAGAACCCACGGACGCTCCTCCCGGTGCGGACCCTGGAGCTCAGGACGTAGTTAGGGTCCAGGTCATCTCCACCCTGGGGAGATACGAGAGCGTTGTGTCAGTGCCAAGGTTAAGCCCAACGCACACAGCCATGTCGGGGCAGACACCCAACAATGTTTTGGAATTTTCATTTTGGTCCCGTTTGAAGAGAAAGAAATACAGCCTCTCTCCATTCTCACTGCTTGGCTCCGTTAAAACACGAGTCTAGTCATAGAATATGAGGAGAGAGTTGCTTTGGGCTTCAGACGAGGGCTGTCGGTGCCAAGGTGCGAGCCGTGCGGGGGGTACCTTGAGGTGGGCGGGGTTCAGGTCCGTCTTGTGCTTGTCTGAGGGCTTGTATCCCCCGTGGCGGTCCTTGATCACAGGGTCCAGCAGCTCCTTGAACACCTCGTAGGTCTCCTCGTCTCCGGCCACACAGCCCACCGTCATGATGAAGGGGTGGCCTGGACCACACACACACACACACACACACACACAGTTAAACACACGCATCAACACACAGACCCCTAGCCTCTCTAGGTCTAGTCTCTGTTGAAGGTCTTGTTGTCTAGGTTACAGTACCAGGATTGTCCACCCCTGTCTGAATGACATCATCTATGGTGAAGCCGCTGGCCGTGGCCCTCTGCCTCAGCTCCCGGTAGAGGTCAAGGGTCAACACCTGCGCCATGTGGTTGTGGTGGCCGCTCAGGTCAGGGAACTCCTCCTCCGCAGACAACCGCTTGATGCGCAACTTGGCTACAGCGTCACAACTAGACACACGGCAGGCTCACTACCAACACCATCTGTAAACACTCATCTTACTGCTTTAGCCCTTATTGTACAGTCTGGCGTCTCTGCACCTGCCTCAGCATCCTGCAGGCCAGCGAGTCTTTATATAGGCCTACCGCTACCGTTCACCACGGCGGTCCCTGGTCAAATTAAATAGGAGAATTCCGATTCGTCCCATCTTGTGGTGAATTGTTTATAGACACTGGCAAGGTCGCGATGCAAATGGCGGCCCCCCTTTCAACCCATCTCCGCTGGTCTAGCGCCTGGTCTAGCTCCTGGTCTAGCTCCTGGTCTAGCTCCTGGTCTAGCTAGGACACCAAACGACGCGCAACAGATGACGGAAAACGGCTTGAGTTTTTTTTTTTTACCTGGGTTATCAATCCCGGTCTGGATGACGTCATCCAGGGTAAATCCACTGGGGGTCTGCCTCTTCCTCAGCAGCTCGTACATGGCCGGGGTCAGGACCTTGGCCATGTGGTTGTTGTGCTGGGTGAGGTCGGGGTACTCCTTGTCGGACGCATATTTCAGCTTCATCTCGTTGTGAGTGTTTCCGAAAGGCATGGCTGATCCCTGCACGGCGGGCGGCGCGGAGCACAACGCAAGTGAACGGAGACATTAGAGGACTCGGACATTAGAGGACTCGGAGACATTAGAGAACGCGGAGACATTAGAGAACGCGGAGACATTAGAGGACTCGGAGACATTAGGAGACATTAGAGGACTCGGAGACATTAGAGGACTCGGACATTAGAGGACTCGGAGACATTAGAGGACTCGGAGACATTAGAGGACTCGGAGACATTAGAGAACGCGGAGACATTAGAGGACTCGGAGACATTAGGAGACATTAGAGGACTCGGAGACATTAGAGGACTCGGACATTAGAGGACTCGGAGACATTAGAGGACTCGGAGACATTAGAGAACGCGGAGACATTAGAGAACGCGGAGACATTAGAGGACTCGGAGACATTAGGAGACATTAGAGGACTCGGAGACAGAGGACTCGGAGACATTAGAGGACTCGGAGACATTAGGAGACATTAGAGGACTCGGAGACATTAGAGGACTCGGACATTAGAGGACTCGGAGACATTAGAGGACTCGGAGACATTAGAGGACTCGGAGACATTAGAGGACTCGGAGACATTAGAGGACTCGGAGACATTCCGTCAAGTCCGTCACTTTTTTCCCCTC
>OMNR01094567.1:1320-12550 GCA_900303205.1 Mora moro
GGGGGGGGGGGGGAGGGGTAGGGGTAGTGAGAGAGCGGGAGAGGCCCGTTGTTAATGGAGTTGGGATGGATGGACGGCTCGCATTCATCCCAGCTCTGCCCCCCGTCGCCGGGTTCCATCATCCCCAGCCCTATCGAGGCTCCGTTTCTCTGGACGCTGTTTGGACCGAGCGCATCGAGCAAGAACTGAGGTGCACGGTTACAGCCGGACACAGGACGCGCATCTGGCGGATGCAAGACATTTCTTAGATTCTTCTTCTTGTTCTTCTTCTTCTTCTTCTTCTTCTTCTTCTTCTTCTTCTTCTTCTTCTTCTTCTTCTTCGTCTGCGTCGTCGTCTTAAGTTTATCTCGTTATCGATTGAACGATTGTGACCCAAGCGCTCCGCTTGAGTTTTCTATGTATTCGGATGGCGACCTACTTTTTAAAACTCTTTATCGGTTTAGCATCCTTCACCGAAAGTCCATACCTGATATGCTTTAGTTGCAATACTTATAAATACGCTATACTCTAAAGCTGTGATTATTCCATCTCTGATATTCCAAACGGTGTACGACGAGGCTCCCTCACGGATGTACGGATGTAAAATAAGACCACCACAATCAAACGGATAGTGGAGGACACTGCGTCCCCCGTCTAGTGTGTGATGGGACTGGGACTCGCCAAATCACATCTAAATGTCTCTTGTGGTCATAATAAATATCCAATAAAGCAGGGAGTGTATCTCATTTACACACAGTAATACAGAGAGACTTTTTATCATCAATCAAAGTGCTCGCCGAGCCTGTGGATGTCGGGGGACAAAGATAGACCGAAGACATGGTGAGCAAAGAGCCTAACCAATTGATCACAGGCCACACGAACAGCAAGAGCACCTTGGCGGACAAGCTGCCCGGCACCATGACTGTGCGCTCTGTGCTGCTCAACCGAGACTCCCCGGACATCGAGAGCCGACTCAAGCGGCGCCGCAATCGCACCCACCAAGTCCGCTTTAAGGACTTGGAGGACGGCGGCAGCAGCAGTAGCAGTGGCAATAGCGGTACGGCAGAGTCCAAGAGCCAGCAGAGGGGGGGTACGGATTGCGGCAGCCCCCATCCCCTCCGCAAGCAGAACAGCGGTAGCAGGGCCCATCGGGGATGGACGGACCGGGATGGGCCGGTTACCGCGGCTCTCCCCGGGAGGACTTCTGTTGTGGGGGCCGTGCGAGGGGATATGGCAGGTACCATAGAAGTAGTCGCTGCCTTCTTAGCCAGGGCCCCACCTCATCCATTAACCCCGGGACCCACGCGCCGCTGCTGGGTCCCACCTCAGGCCAATTCTTTAACTTTGCCAATGACGCGCAAGTCCAGCACGAGCACCAGCACAGCCATACAGACTTCCCCATGCCTAAAGAAGCCCCAGTCTCACTCTTCCAACCGCACACGCAGCTACAGCCTGAGGGATTCGGTTGGTGTGGATGGGGATGATGAGCAGGACTCACAGGATGAGTACCTGACTAACAACCGTGGATCGTCTGCAAGATCCAGAAAGGACATCATTTCTCCTGAGCCACAGCAGCAAATGGTGGTCGAGCGGAAGGCCAAAGGCCCAAGGTCAGATGGTGAAACATCTGTTGCTTTGGTGAAAAACACTAGACACGGTTGCCCTCCGCCAATCCTCCACCACACGGAGCCCTGTTATTGCTCGTCGGTGTCCTGCCGAGAGGGCTCCAAGCGCCCGGGGAGCACTACACCATCTCTGGTTCGGAGGAGGAAGCGGCTAAACAGGGCAATAAGTGACCCAGGGAAAGAGGTGTCCTTCTGCACCACCCCAACACAGACTGACAGTCCCACTCCTTTACGGTCACCCACAAAAACTCAAGTCTGCACCATTGAAGTCCAGACTCAGAGCCCTTGTCATTCTCCACCCCCACAACAAAAACACTGCACCGCCCAAAGTCCAACAAAGAGACAATGTTTCCCCTCCTCATTTCCGGTTGAAATACACAGCTCCACCCAAAGTCCCACAAAAGGTTCATGTCCATCTCTACCACCAGAACAAAAACACTGTAACACCCAAGTCCAAACTGAGACCCCTCGTCCATCTCCACCTCCAGAACAAAAGCATATCACCACTCAAATCCCAACAAAGAGTGTATTCCCATTATCATCCCTTGATGAAAAACTCTGCACCACCCAAATTCCAACAAACAAATCAGGCCCATGTCCACTTCGAGATCCAAAACACTGTACCACTCAGGTCCAAACTGAGAGCCCTTGTCAATCGCCATCTCTCAATCCAAAACACAGCACCACCCAAAGTCCAACAAAGAGTGTATGCCCATCATTTCTTGATGAAAAACCATGCACCACCCAAAGTCCAACAAAGAGTATATGCCCATTATCATTTCTTGATGAAAAACCCTGCACCACCCAAAGTCCAACAAAGAGTGTATGCCCATCATCATTTCTTGATGAAAAACCCTGCACCACCCAAAGTCCAAAAAAGAGTGTATGCCCAACATCATTTCTTGATGAAAAACCCTGCACCACCCAAAGTCCAAAAAAGAGTTCATACCCATCTCTACCCTTAGATCAAACACCCTCCACAACCCAAAGTCAAGTAGAAAACCTTCATCCAGCTTATCCTTCAAGTGATAAACAAGGCAACACCCCAGAACAAACAGAGACACCCAGCTCTTATCCTTTAATGTGTCAACCTTGCAGCACCCAGGCACCAATTAACAACCTCTGCTCTTCACTAGCTGTAACAATTAGTCCAAGCTCAACTGTCATTCAACCAGATAACGTATCTATGCCTAGTACTTCTCTATCCCCAGTGCAGTGTCAGGAGCCTCACAGCACCATAATCAATACTGTGCCTTATCTTCCTACCCCTTCGTCTACAATCGCAACAACACCGACACCCCAATCTTGCGCCATCTCACCTTGCCCTCCATCGGCCAAGCCAGCTTGCGCCACCCCAAGTCCAACTCCCTTAGCTCCTTCCCCTGGCATGTCTTGCTCCTCCTCGGCCCTTACTCTAGACCCCCAATCTGTCCCTTATTATACTGTGGTGTCTCCGCCCGAACCTGCCAAGGCAGCAGCCGTCAGCTTCGGCCCTTCCACTATAAAATGTCTCGAGGAGAATGCCGAGTCTGACATGAGGCCTTCTACATCTGTCTCTCGCTCCACCATTACCCCATGCGTTGCCCCCCACATCATTCCAAATGGCCCCACCATTGCTTCCCACACTGGTCCAAATGCGACACCTCTAACTAATCAACCATCAAACAATATACCCCCGACACATGCATCGCCTTGCACATTTGTCACCCAAACAGCTTTGTCTTGCACCTCCATATCATACTATACCACCACACACCCCACTGGGCTCACTGGCCACCACTTAAGCTCCACCTTACCACCTTATGCCACTGTGATACAGACAGTATCCCACTGTAAAATCCCATGCCAAAGTGGACAAACGATCTCCACTGCCAACCCAGGAATGGCCCCATATTCTTCCCCAGTTCCAAAGCTTAAATCGTGCACATCTCCGCCTTTACTTGTTCAGACATACGCATCCACTCTCCATAGCGTGCAAACCTGCGCCACTCCGAGCAAGGCGGCTCCCTTATATTCTTCCACTTTTCGGGCCGCGCCACCATACACACCCCCATCTCAGGATAAGAGGGCCGTACGACTACCGCCGCCGCCCCCGCCACCACCTCCACCGTACACCCCGCGCAAAGAGGACAGCGTCACTCCAGGCCCGGCAACCAGACCCACCACACCTGGGGCGGGTTGTAACGAAAAAGAAAAAGAGACAGAGAAAAGGCAAGATTCCACAGAAACAAAGTCACCCCGCCTCTGTAGGAGAGCCAGCTCTCTGAAGCACAGAGCTCTCACCCCTCCAGTTTCGGTAATTAAGGCAGAGAAGCAGTCCTACACTTTGCCTGCCAAGGCCTGTTCTAGGCCCAGCTGTCTCAGCTCAGCCCAAGCTCAGCTGGGGGCGTTACACAAGATGCTCTGCTCAGGAGCCAACACGAGGTCCATCGCCTCCAGTAGCCAGCAAGCCCTCCCTTCAAGCCAGCAGGACTCTGGCTCCGGCTCTGGGGGGCAACCCACAGCAGGACCCCTGACTGCTACCCAGGCCGAGACATTAAGGCAGGTCCAGGAGATTTTGGGAGGGCTGGTGTCTGGAGCCAGGTGCAAACTGGACCCGTCCAAGGTGACGGAGAAGCTTCTGGGGCCTAACGGACCCCTGCATGACATCCGGGCCTTGCAGACCCAGCTCCAGAGTCTGGAGGGAGTATTGGAGACCAGCCAGAATACCATCAAGGTCCTGCTGGATGTCATTCAAGACCTTGAGAAAAAAGAGGCTGAGAGAGACGGGTGAGTTTGTCCGAGCCTTCATTAAAAGAAAATAATTTTCAGAAAATAGTTTTATTATGTATATATAATATGATTAATATTGTAATGAAAAAGATCAGCTACAATATGATTAGGAACAAAGCCCAATATCAGCCCAATTTACAATAACCTTGGATAAGGTTATTGTAAATTGTTAAGGATAATGAAATAGTTGATTAACCACAGCAATTCCTTTTAAAAAAATGTGTGTTCCCTTTCTCGTGCCAACAGTAGTTTGCTTGTATTAGTGCTTGTAAAAAATGAAGTGGCACTTTCTGTTATTGTAAGCTTCATATGCAAATCAGCCTGAAATTGATCACTTTGTAGCGAGATAGTGAATTAAAGAGCTGTTCCTGGAAAAAAAAACGAAACGACAAAAAATAAAAAACAACGTGGGACTACAACATTTTAGGCACACTGTGTTTCTGAGAGCCTGACGTTCAATGTCAGCATGCTCTCTCGGAGCCTGCGGATTCAATTTTGAGAGGGTTATTTTCTCGCATAAGAGAAAAGCGAAACCAAACCAAACGGATGCCAGAAAACTGATGGTGATGGTAGCTTTGTACCAGAAGATTGTCAACACTCCTGGAATAGGGTATACAAGGGTTTACTCCTCACCAATAAGAAGAAGCAGAAGAAGCAGAAGAAGAAGAAGAAGAAGAAGAAGAAGAAGAAGAAGAAGAAGAAGAAGAAGAAGAAGAAGAAGAAGAAGAAGAAGAAGAAGAAGAAGAAGAAGAAGAAGAAGAAGAAGAAGAAGAAGAAGAAGAAGAAGAAGAAGAAGAAGAAGAAGAAGAAGAAGAAGAAGAAGAAGAAGAAGAAGAAGAAGAAGAAGAAGAAGAAGAAGAAGAAGAAGAAGAAGAAGAAGAAGAAGAAGAAGAAGAGGAAGAAGAAGAAGAGGAAGAAGAAGAAGAGGAAGAAGAAGAAGAAGGAGAAGAAGAAGAAGAAGAAGAAGAGGAGACGTGAGCCATCCAACATTAATAACCTTTCTACTTCAGGCGTGGTAAATATCACAGGTTATTATGCTCGAGGTTCGCTGGGAGGCAGACGCTCTATTTATAGCCAATATTCCCCATGTATTGTGTGAGTCAGTAAACACTCTGGCATCGCCGCGGTGTGGACATAACACAACGGGGAAATTCATAAGAAATGAGATGGCAAAAAAAAAGAGACGAACAGAGAAGAACACATGATGAAATAAACCAAAAAAAGGGAAAAGACCCGAGGCCACGGGTACGTGATTAAACACGCTAGGCGAGGAGACGGGCGCGCTATAATACCGTCACTCGTGAGTGAAAGTCGTGGAATGTTGTTTTCTTTACATCTGAACTCTCTCGGGTCACGTGGGCTCGCTTCTCGAGCGATGCGTTTCGTTCTATGTCGCGAATATTTCCTCATATGCGTGGAAACTCGTACTGTAACATACAGCAATCAGATTTCGCCCGTGTGACCGTGTCCCTCATATAAAAAAAAAAAAAACCTTTATACAATTCTCATCAGTGGTTTAATTAATCTACTCTCCCCCTAAATTGTAAGCCGCTTAGTGAATATTCCTTGCCTTATCTGCCACCAAAATAGCACACATGATGTAAGGGAGAGGAGGAGAAAACGTCCAGGCGAGGAGATAGATGGGATAGATGGGTGTCTATGTATCTCGCAAAAATCCTTGACAGATATCTCAAGCAATGTAACCCTAATCACACTGTAGGCGCTAATGCCGATATTGTAATATCCAGCCTTTTCAAGACACTGCAGCGCAACCTCTTGTCATCTAAAATGTTAATTCCCGCAGTAGTCCCCAACATAAGTATTCAGTGATAGACATAAGTCGAAGTATTCAGTAATGGACCTCAGTATAAGTCGTGGAACTAGGTCTAACGCATGTTAATCTCAGATCGAGCAGTCCTACTATGTTATAGCCGGACTTCTGGGGGGGGAGGCGGGGCAGAGCCTGGGCCGGAAACCAGAAACTGAAAGGGGGCGGAGTTACGCCTTGTTTCCTGTTTCGTTACGGAGATATTCCACCAAAGAAGAAAACTCATTCACATGACTTTCAGAAGGGGGTTTTAATAACTGTATTTCTACAATGGCCAGTCTACACAGTGTTGCTTTGAAACCTTTTCAGGTTTCGCCAATTACTCGCTTACGGATCCCCGCCTCGGCGCCTCCAGCAACGTGATTGGTCGAAAAAACAAATATGAAGCGAAAGACAGTGAAACGCCCCCGTTCACCCAGATTTGAGCTCGACTTTAGATATTCATCTAAAATCCGATTCGTGAGACGAAACGCGTGTAGACCTGACTTCCACCTCACGAGAGCACTTTATGCCTGAAGTAATACGACGAGTGAGTCATGTTTTATTTTTACGTAACAGTCCCCCGGTCTCTGATGTAAGCTATTAATATTTATTAATTTAAAGCAAGACTACATGGTTGGCTGGTTTTTAAAGCGAGGGGAAGGACACATTTACATGACATGCTCCTTAAGCAGCATCCTGCACAAAACTGAAACTAAAACACATAACTAGCCCTAAAGAAGACGTGATCCGGCACGCACACACGTGCAGGCGTACGCACACACATACACACACAGACACACACAGACCCACACACACACACACGCAGATAGACGTACACACAGACAGCGTTGTGCATAGGCCTGCTAGAAGAACCTTTCCTACTCACTACCTGCTTTGTCAAAATACGGTGATATATATACATTGATTATTGTTGAATACATTTAATTGTGTATGATGCATTACAGTTCATTTTGCATGATTTATGAGATGACGTATGTTATCTGGGGTCTAAACACGTCGTAAGGGAGGAGGAAAGTGTAGTGGCTCGGGTGTTGCCTGTGCTTCCGGACAAAAGTTACTGGGTTTGATCCCCGGTCCCCGCAGCCTAAGACCATGACCAAATGACTAAATGAGCTAACTAATGACAGAAGTGGTAGTAACTTAGAGTAGAACCTGAATAGCTAGAATCACTCCAAGGTTGTCCTCCACCACTCTGGATTGGACTGTATTGACATTTAGTTACTTTTTAGACTTTTTTTTTTCTTCCCATGTTTCTTCCCAGGATCTCCAATCGTACGCTCAGCTGTGGCTCATTATGTCTCTCCTCCCAACAGGAGGCACTCCTACAGGACCGGTCAGGATATAGAGAACTGTGGAACCTGCAGGGACTGCGCCTGCATCATCTACAGGTAGGAACCCCAGCCCAGGTATGCACGCTAGCTTGCTAGCCTGCTAGCAGGCTAGCCTGCTAGCCTGCTAGCCTGCTAAATGTCATGGTAAAGGTGCTGTAGGTATGTTTTAAGAGCTATCGTTTGAGGGTAATTGGTAAGAAATGGCATAGCGATCCGTCATCTGTTAGCGAGCGAAATATAAATATCTGTTTTCCAAACTGCGTCTGTTGGAGCTAATTTCGATTTTAGACCACTCCCGGGTAATTTCTGACCAATCAGGGCATCTCTTCCATGATTGGTTCTGGGAATCCGTCGTGCCTCTCGATGGCTCTCTCTCTTCAATCTCAAACCGACGGCACCTTCAAGTACTTCCTGGTAAAATGGCACTGGGTGCGAGAGAAGCAATTTGGGGGAGGGGGAGGGGTGAGTAGAGTTGCAGCTATAAACCAAGGGGCAAACTCTGGGTCTGAGAAATGAAGCCTACACGGAAGTGCCCAAAACTGCAGTATATTGAATGGCCACTTGAGGCCGGCTCCAAAAGGGAGCAAATCCCCATAGACCCCCATGTTAAAATGCCCAGCTTTACAGCTGAAATAAACATGTTTACAGCCTGGTACAAATGGTTTTGGTCTCTATAGCTCATTTCCCCCTTCATGACAACTGTACGGGGGGTGAATTTTTATGTAACTCACCCGTTTACATTTTTTTGAGGCTTACAGTTATGCATAATTAAGGGCATGGCCGCTTTGAGTGACAGGAGGATAGCCGCTAGCTGTCTGCTGCATGGGGCCCGCCTCAGCTCCGCCTCTTTTCCCATTTTTGGATTAGCCGAAAGTTGCGGGGGAGTCAGGCACTGCCAAGATGGCACTGAGCTTCACGACGGCTCTTCAGAAACCAATGGGTGACGTCACGGAGACTACGTCCATATTTTATACAGTCTATGCTATGAGGGTTCGAGGGGCGCGGGAGATGGGTTTTTTGTTAATGATGCCAGCAGTCTGTCCACATCGTGGGCCACGTCGCTGCCATCCCACCTGGGGTAAATGGGATCACGGGCGCAAAGCCCAGAGCGCCCTGGGACGTGGTCCGGCTCATCGGATCACGGAGTGCAGAGGGATCTGATTCGGGGATTGTTCAGACTTGACAGCTAATGAGGCCCGGTGTGATCGCGTGGTGGAAGTAGCCTGGAGATGGGGGAGTGTTTGCAGAGGCCACAGAGTCAGAAAATAGCACACACACGCACACGCACGCACGCACGCACACACACACACACACACGCATGCATGCATCCAAGCAAAGCGTGCACACACATTGTGCACACACGTGCACACACGCATACACACAGACACAACGAGTGCATGCACACACACACACACACACACACACACATTGTGCACACACGTGCACACAGACACGGACAAGCATACGGAGCGTGCACGCACACACAGGTTACCAGTCTAGCAGTCCACTCTTTTGAGATTCAAATTGAATAACCAATTAAAAATTGAGGATTACACAGTTCACAGCAAGAATAATAAAACAGCGGCATAATAACGAAGCAAAATTCTCGAAACGAAAATACAAAAATCCACGTTCCCCCAAAAGGGGACAGTTAGTGAAGGAGTGTCGCCGAGAGAGAGAGAGAGAGAGAGAGAGAGAGGGGAAGACAGGAAACAACGAAGAGGAGACAGAGCTTTCCAGTTCTCCACTGCGATCAAACAAAGAGATGCAGATCAATAGAAACATGATGAGCGAGAGAGAGAGCGAGAGAGCGAGAGAGAGAGAGAGAGAGAGAGAGAGAGGAGAGGCGAGAACGAGGAGAACAGATTCGTAATAATAATTCTGAAACCCATAGTATTGGTAAAATAGTTTCCGGTGGAGTGGATTTATTATCCTGGAATGGCAAATATTATGAGCTTACGCCCCGAAAAAGTCCATCCCATCACAGTTGCTTAACGTAAACATAACCGACAAAGAAAAGTCCATTCTCTTCCCGTCGGTTACGTTTATGCTAAGCGAACGCAACGTGATACGTCGTCGCTGTAAAATACAGACGCGTTCCTCATGACAACGCGCAAATACGACGGGCACGTGCGTAAGGTATAGAACCAACTCTCACTGTTCTACGAATGTTTTTTCGACCACAACTGAACCTCCTGTCCTCGAACCACGGTGGGAACAGCAGGGGCAGGTTTTTTTTCCTGCTGCATATGTAGGAAATAAATTCGCCTGCCTTGCTAAGCGGTCAGAGCCACCTCCTTTTTTTTTTTGTGTGTGTTGTTGTTGTTGTTTTTTTAGAGGTGGATGTGGTGGTGCAGTTTTAGTCATGGTCACCGCCGCAGTCCGCCTTCGGGGTTAACACTTCACTACCTGTGAGCGCGCGCGCGCACGCACACACACACACACACACACACACACACGTGCGCGCACCCACACACACACACACACACACCTACACACACACACGAGCGCACGCACACACACACACACACACACACACACACACCTACACACACACACACGCAGTAGCACATGTGTACACTACACACACACACACACACACACACACACATGTACACACACACACACACGCAGTAACACATGTGTACTACACACACACCCGCACACACACACACACACACACCTCAGGTTGAAAGGAGAGGCTTTTGGCGGTATGTGTTTTGTGTGTAGAAATGCAGGTGTGAGTATGTGTGTGTGTGTGTGTGTGTGTGTGTGTGTGTGTGTGTGTGTGCGTGTCTCTGCGTGTGTCTGTTTGATGTGTACAGCGCGGCGCGTTATTCATTCTAATGTGACGTGTGTAGAGATTGACGCGTGAACATCAAAACATACAATTCCCGGCTATATCTCCCAACAACAACAACAACCCATCACCCGTCCTGCGTTGTGTTCGTACGAACGGGAACGACCCCGTCTCACCTGCGAGGCGGGCGCGGGGGAACATCCGCGTACGTTTGTGTTCGGTGGTTTTTTTTTTCTTTCTTTACAAAGCACAAAGAGGACGTTCCCGATAATACATCGCGACTAATGAAACTTTAAGCCGTGCAAATCGCGAGCAGCGGCGGTTACGGAGAACGAAACGCTCTGTACCGAAGCAGGGGCCCTCATTAGCCAAACAAAAACGCCCCAAAAACCCACTGCATCTTTTAAGTGTCTTCGCGTAGCGCCAAAAAAATTGAATGCGCCCTGTGTGTGTCGTTTGATGGTACGCCGAATATTAACCCTCTCCTGGAAGGGGGGCTCCCAGGTTGGAAACAGGAGGAAATACGTGCTTGTGTTTTTGAGAGGCTCTTTTTTGCCAGGGTGCGATGCTTCGTTCTCATTGCCCTTTACTCAACGCAATCGCGAATCCATTCTGTTCTAATCTATGCCCTCGTCTATCGCGTTGGACTCTGGTTCCCGTTTCGACTTCGACTATTATATTCTGGCCTATTCCCTTCCTTGATCTAGTCTCATCCGACCCGATCGCATGTCGTGTCGTGTCGCGTCATCTGACAAACAAACAAACAAACAAACAAACAAACAAACACGATGATGGACTCGTTCCATGACTAGACGTTTGCCGTTTGTCTTCTGTGTTGGCTCCGGAGTGTGCCGCTCTGAAGGTGCTCTCCGCGCGGGTGTGTGGTCTGGTC
>OMNR01094568.1:0-15407 GCA_900303205.1 Mora moro
GTATTTAGGTTACACTCTAGACATATTTTCACAACCCCGGGCTCTGTAAGGAAAGCTGTTCGTTTGCTAAAATCGTCACCTCTGGTCACAGCTCTGATTAAAATACAATCAGTGTCATTTAAAGCCGAGGCGAGTCTTTTAAAAGTCCTCCTTTAGGCTCTCGGTAAACGGGCCCAAATACCTGAAGTTAATCATTGTTTTGTTAGTTAGGAACTCGTTTTTATTGTAGCACTTAACAAACTGCATGCTAGTTTTTATGTATTTTCTTGTAAAGTAATCACCTCCACTGAATTTAATTTAGATAATTAAAATAATTTGATAAATCGAATTATTAAAACAATATATTAATTGAATCATTTAAATTAAAAAATCTGTAACAACAACAACAACAACAACAATTATTCACAATTATTTAACACAAAGTCTTGGGAGAAACAATAATACAGAATAAACATCTGCGTGGATGTGTGAGTAGATATAATATATTTATATATAATATGTGATTTGATATTGTCTGATCAAGTCAAGATTAAATTCCTATGCATGGAGGCCAGTTGTAGAGAATTTATAGTGTATAACAGCATTATTTACAAAATATTACACAGTCTAATGTGTGTGTGTGTGTGTGTGTGTGTGTGTGTGTGTGTGTGTGTGCGTGTATATGCGTGTGTGTGTGTGTGTGTGTGTGTGTGTGTATGTGTGTGTGTGTGTGTGCGTGTGTGTACTGGTCTCCGTGGACAGTGACAGCAGTGTGTTTCCTATAGAGACAACCACAGCATCAACCACAGGTCAGCGACCCATCCTCACCTGTCTCTCCCACACCACCTGGAGACCGGTGTGCATTACAGGACTCCCTCGAGAGGTTCCACACGTGCTACTGCATGTTGACCTCTGATTGGCTGACGTGGTGACCCGGTCACCTGCTGATTAAGCGTCCACTTAGTGGAGCTGAACTCAGGCCTCAGGGCTGCTGGTTCCCCTGTAAACGCTCCTTCAACTCACTGTGAAGCGCAGGACAGGTGTGTCACGACCAGGTAACCCTATCGGCCAATCAGAGGTTCATATGCAGTAGCAGGTGTTTCACCTCTAGAGGGAGTCCTCTCATGCAGACCAACCTACAGGTGGTGTTGGGGGTTTGGTTCTCCTTATAAACTTGTATGTATAATTAAGCCTATTGGATGTCCGTCATTTTTGTCTGCCATGATACATTTATGTGCAGTAGTATTTATTATTGTACTTGTACTTGTACCTTGTAATTGTATGTTTTATGCTGTTTTTATTGAAACCTTGTAACCACTGAAAAGTGCTACACACATAAAGTTTACTTACTTACTGACTACTCACTCTTGAGCCCAGTCTGAAACCTGACAGCAATAAATACTTTCCACAGAGGCGTCATCCCAGGACAAACTAAGGTGTCCTCAAAACACTAACTATAGGTCTGCTCCTCGTAGACTAACCTAGTGGTGATAACACACATTGTTCATGTTGGGGGCTACACCTGTGTTTGCCCTGCTGTGACAGCTCCTGTCACTCCACTAAGTGGAGGACAGGTGTGTCTCATCAAGGCGTTATCAGCAGGTGACCGGGTCACCTTATCAGCACCTTCACCGGGCTTTACCGGGTCACCTTATCAGCACCTTCACCGGGCTTTACCGGGTCACCTTATCAGCACCTTCACCGGGCTTTACCGGGTCACCTTATCAGCAGGAAGTTATGCAATAGCATGTGTTTCATCTTGTTCTGGTAAATCACTTTGTAACTGCTGTTTGGAAAAGTGCCACAGATAAAGTTGACTTACTTTTCAATCCGCTCATATTTGAATCCGGTGCTGATCCTGACGTGATGCGTCCCCAGCGACCGACCCCTCCCCGGCTCGCTGGCCGCCGGACGTCAGCTTCTGCGACCTGCTGTACTGCGACGAGGTGTTCTGCTGCCCCCTGCAGGCCAGCGGCGGCAGCGACACGAACAGCACGTCAGTCAGCAGCACCGAGGACCCCTCTCTGGGAGGTGAGGGGACGGCATCACCTTCATCAGGTTCATACGACACGTGCTTTAATTCACGATGACGTTCAGATGAAGTGAGGTCATCACCGGAGGAACGAGGAAGAGTATTAACGTGAGTACTTGTTTATCTTTTCGTTGTGTTAGTTTATTTACTGCTTGTTTGTTTGTCTCCAGACGAGGGCAGGACGGAGCTGTACGAACAGCTGAAGGACGCCAGAGACTGTGAGTATATATATATATATGTGTATGTTGAATTTCAACCACTGAATATATTTTTATAGAATTGGCACGTTCAATTCAATGAGGTAACATTTGATTTGTAAAATAGAATTTCAAATGAATCGTAAAATATTTAGTTGAAACATTTCAAATTGAAAACGGTTTAATTTCACATTGGGTTTGTCCTGGCCCTAATATACCTTCATATATAACGGACCATACCTGTTACATAAAACTGCATCACACTATGTAATTAATACACAAATCACATGACAGCTCATCATTTAGCTTGGTTCTAATAATTAAACAGATTGATTCATTCAGATTTGGATGAGAATTGATCAGAGCTTAAGAAGTTAAGTTGCTCCTGTCTGGCATCCCAGATAGAGGAGAGCTTGTATCCACACCTTCATCATCATCAGAGTAGATAGAGGAGAGCTTGTATCCACACCTTCATCATCATCAGAGTACGTAGAGATAGAGGAGAGCTTGTATCCACACCTTCATCCTCACAGAGTAGATAGAGGAGAGCTTGTACTCATGTGACCTCGTGTGTCCTTCAGGGACCAACACCACTATACATACCTTCGTCATCAAGGAGAACCAGCAGGTGATTGACAGCAGGTACCTGGACTGGAACAACTGTGGGTGAGTCAGCTTATGCAGCTCACATGTAAAATAAATAAAAAATACATGCATAAATAATTATAATGATAATAATACATACACATAACGTATACAAAGAATAATTATGAATACTGCTACAAAAAAGACATATTTTGTTAATGAAATGTTTGAGGGAACAGCCTACACCTGACACAGTGACCCAGTTTAAATGGTGTGTTTTGTTTTGCAGGCCAGGCCGGGTCAGCTACAAGGTTCCTATCAGTCAGTACGTCCCTGTGAACATGAGGATCAGCTTGCTCATGAAGTGAGTCCTGTTCACTGGATGGAAGAACTTATAGAACTTGAACTGTCTCTCTACACCACTCTATCAGACTATAAGTCTATAAGACTAGTCACTAGTCTATAAGTGACTATACGTGACAATAAGTCTATAAGACTATGAGTCTATAAGACTGGACACTCCAGCAGAATATCCTCTTCTTCAGTAATGACCATATATGGGCAAACTATGCATATTGTTCTGTACTCCTCCCCCTCCTCTCCCTAACTTGTGTATTTTGTGTCTATTTTGTGCTTTGAAGACTTGTAACTCTTCCCATGCTTTATCAAACATCTGCTCACTGCTGGTCTAGACGAGGGTCCGACTGAACACTACATTGCTTGGGGTTGAACATGTACTCAGTGTTGCCGATGATGTGGTTGCAGCTCCACAGAGCTGCTGGTGGTCCACCTGTGTGCCGTGAACGAGTCTGCAACCTGCACTGCGCTGCTGGACATGGACACGCTTCCAGGAACCAGATACCCCTCCAACACCCAGGTAACACGGATGTCTCACGTCACGGGTCTGCTTTTGTTCACGTTTGTACGTTACTGATCAGAAAGATATCACAACGTGTTGGCTGCCGAGAGTCGAACACCCCGAGCCACGACAATGTTAACTACTAATATAATATGAATCTAGTATGAATAAAGCTTTTGTGTCACTTTGTCTCTGCAGGGCGTGCATGACTGGCCCCTTCATGTTGCTCGGCTCCACCTCAGCTCCTACCACTTCAGGTCCACTGTTGCTGTAAGACCCACAAATACTGTATTACTAACACACAACCAAATATATTAACACACAACCAAATATACTAACACACAACCAAATATACTAACACACAACCAAATACTACTAATACACAACCCCCTGCCTCAACCAAACAGAAGTAAACACATTTATCCATGTTTGACCATGTTTTCTGTGTAGTAGACCGTGATATTCATGACTAAACCTCCCCTTCCCCAGGGCCAGGCAGACTGCAGTACAGACCGACACTCAGCTGGTGCCTTCTTCACAGACTACCACTTCCACTTCTACAGACACTGTACAGACTGACACACACACACACAAGTGTGGTGTATTTCTATACATTGCAATCGGGTATAATGCATTATACTTTCATATATGTTTTCTTATATTCCTCTGTACATTGGTCTGTACTGGACCCTGCTGCAGCCACACTGAGGCTGCTGGGAGAGATGTATCATAAGGAGAAGAAGACCCTGTACCTTACAGTCAAACTTAAGTGCACTAATTGGTCTAGCCACTAGAGGGAGCTATGGTACATGAAGCTATTGTATATGTAATATTGTGTATGATGAAGATCCTTATATGGATTTTTTTAGACCCATGTGGGGATGAGAATTATGTAACAGCTAAAGGAATGTATGGAAACGATGGTATATAAGTGCATTGTGTGGGGAGGACGGCGTGTTCCCATATTGGCAAGGGGGACATGTCGTCTGCTGCAGAAGATCAATACGATGCTTTGTTTCAATAAAAGAGATTGAACTTAGTATTCCGGACCCCTGCGAATGATTCTTCCTTCCATCCAAGCTCAGCAGAAATATACTACACAAGCAAATAACTGTATGCTTAGATTGTTATGTTCATATATCTTTAGAAAAAGGAATTGGTTTAAAAAAAGAAGTTCCAGTCAGTTGATGATGAATGTGGCTCCCCTTTAAACTTGCCTTTTAAAAATCACTGACATCTGATGAAGTGTAACAAGATGAATTGACCCCAACATGATTCAGATTAAAAGCCAAACATAGCTGACTTGTTTCTGGTCCTCCTGTGAATCTGTCATTATGTTGAACAGGGAGCACCTTCATCCCAATGTTTTGTTTCAATTATGTACATTCAACATTTAAATCCCATTTTGCATACATTTCAAGACACTAAAACATCCAATGATGCATCGTTATATCTTGTTGTAATACGTGCACACTCAAAACATTGCTTTAAAAGGCACTATGTCCGAGCATCAAACCCCCTTCTCATTACTGCCCCCTTTGGCCGGTAGGTGAACTGCAGCCTGCTGGAGCTCCGTGGGTTGAGACAATAACAAAAACAAGTTCCCACTGGTCTAACAAGGCCCAGCAAGGTCAACATTAGGAATGCATGTTGACTGTGAAACTGTTGACTCCCATGATCATGTAAATCGTTTCATTTAGGACAAAGAGACTCGTCTTGCTCCATATGAATGCATGGATTCCTCCAAATAAATAGAGGCTCAAGACATTTCAAAGTCAATTTTGACAAAACCGTTAAGTCAGAGTTAACAATATGACAGGTTTTTAATTGAGGTTATACAAGTTGGGTGATGAAACCCAAACTAATTACAGAAAAACCAAATTGCCTGCAAATGTTTTTCTTTTAATTGAAATAAAACCAAGTTGCATCCAGAGTAAACGAGGACAGTAACATAAAATACCAACAGAACATTAGTAGTCATTCAGAGTATATATATATATATATATATATATATATACATACATATACACACTCAGAGTTGAATTGAAGTTCTACCCCACTTGAAGCTTCACTTGCCTCCCTCATAACAAATGATATTATATTATGCACAATATAAATCAATGTTTTCAAGCTTTTCACAATGAGAACATACCTCCACTTTGTCTTTGGATTCACTCATTTCAGTACACTGCAAGCCTGTCTATTTACAAGTGTTTTAGAAAAAAATATATCTATACACGGCCCAAGCCACAGAACTGAATTTTAATTCTTTAAGATATTAAAGTCAGTGAGTATTAAAACACACCTTTTACAACGACAAAAGTTGGAAACAAAGTTGTGTGTATAAACGTATAAAAGTCTTGCACCCCTATAGTGTGGCCAGTCCAAATATTTTTGCGGAAAAAACATATATTAAAAAAATAAATCAAAAAAAGCGCTTGTTTGCCGCGAGGCTGCGGCTCAAGTGCTCGTACTCCGGACTCGGAGGCCCAGGTTTTCCGGAATCTGAAAACACAAGGGGGAAACATTAGGGCTGTACCCGGACTCGGGGCTCTATGAACGACAAGTCGACATTTACGGTACAAAAAAACCTTTAATTGACCTGAAACTATTAATACCAACGCACAAGTCTGGTTCTGAAAGACAATATGAAATACGATGAGTAGTTACCATTCGCGTTCTTCCACTTGTAGCCATCGCCTACAGAAGGCCCTGAAATCATGGCCAAGAAGACGAATTGACGTTACAAATATTAAACACAAGCAACAGCTTTTCAGTAAACAGCTGGTGTATGCAAAAAAGAAAAAATATTGATAAATGAATAGTGATATCTGAATCTGCATACTTCGCTCCTCGAGGCCTACGTTCTGTGGGGTTATGGCCTGCATCCACCGTTGGGCCTGAGCCTTGGTCTTCGTCATCAGGGGGGTAGACGGCATAGAATTGTGCTTCTGCTTGTGTGGCTCCAACACAGATGCATTCTGTGAAGCTGTGGAAGGATGTTTAGAGGGAATCTTGAACCGAACTTTTTTGGATCTGGATGCAGCTGAGGTGGACCGGTCCTGCTGGGAGAACGGCTTCTGGTGTTTGGAATCATTAGTCTTGTTGGTGCTGTGAGAAATGTCTTCCCTGGAGGAGGCTGTGCGTTGTGCAGAACCAGAGGCGTAGTGAGAGATTCGTCTTCTTGGGGCGGTTGGAAGGCATCTGGAGTACATACTAGAGGGACTGGTTTCCATCGGGGACGGAGTGGCATGTTCACTAGAGGATGCTGTCCTGGGTGGCTCTGAGCTAGCTGTGGAATGACCCGTGTTCTTCTGAAGTGCTGCCCTGGACTCCAGTTGTTTTGGAGTCATTTTACGTATATTAGATTGTAGTTCCTCGTTCCTCGTCTTATTTCTGGAGTGTCTATTAGCCAAGTTCACCTGGCTAGTTTTCTGGATTTCCTTTGAGAGTCTAGGGTCATCTTTTTTGTTGCTATGGATGGTCAATTCTAGCTCCAGTTTCAATGGCTCACTTTGTTCAGAAGGCATCCGGAAAGCGTAGCGAGGGATTATTGAATTGGGTTCTGGGAGTTCACGATTAGGATCCTCTGCTCCAGCCACACAGGGGTGCTCTTGATCAATGTCCGAGTCAGGTGATATCGTTTGTCGAGGCCCCTTTACTTGACACTGGTGATCTTCTGCCAAATGACTTTTTTGTAGAACTGTTAGTATCTTTAGTCTTTCTAGAGTGGTTGTCCTATTGATTTTGGCTTGATATTTTGTGGGGGCTTTTTTAAATTCTACAGATTTGACATTTAGATTGTCTTTATCCGATTCTATTGGGCTGCTTTTAGCTTCAGGTGTCATGGTTAAATGAGTCATTAGGCTCTCTTGCACATCGTCCACACAACTGTCATCTGTGCTGTCAGACAATGCGTTTGTGCAAGGAGATTTGGCAGATTGTTTGAGATTCTTTTTTTTCCTCTTCAATGATTTCCGGCGATTCCTGTTTTCCCAGCACTGAGGGGATGCTGTTAAATAATTGTGCCTTGACTGAGATAAGGAGTAATCACAGCTGTCTTCAGTATCACACGAACTGGACTCTTTTCTGCACCGGGGAATAATGCTTCCATTGATAGGTTCTGTGGGGATGCGATTACCCTCCATTGGTTTTGGCACAGGGAGCTCATCCTCAGATACAACTATAATCGGAGAATCATAACTAAGTTGTGATTGTATAAAGCATTGAAGTGTGTCAAACTCAACCAACTTACTCGAGGAAGAAGCTACCAACGGCGTTTTGGTTGTTGAAGGCTGTGGGGGTATATTTTTACTGATGGATTTTGTTTTTGCTAGGGGCACATGGCTTCCATCCACTTCATCAAACCTAAGATGGTGTATCGACACCGGAATCATCACCCAGTCCTCTTCAGCATCCACGCGTTGGGACACTTCAGTCGATTCAACTTCCAATACTTCAATATGGGGAGAGTTGCAAGATCGCACTTTTAATGGAACTTTGGGCGTTGCTTTATGTTTTTGTGGGAAATTAGACACGTCCCTAACTTTGAGGCCTGAACTTATAACTGCAGTCCCATTTACTTGCATTTCAGGATCTGTATGTCCATCTCCGTCTGTAGAAAAGTCTGTTGGATCCTCGTCAGAACTTATGTAAATGACTGCATACTTCTCAGGTGATGAACAAGAAATGTCAAAACCAGGGCCTTTGTTGTACTGATAGTTCATTCCACCGCTGGGGCAGAATTCTTCCTCTGCGCTCCGAAGTGTTTCACCACCCTTTGCGGTTCCATTGGAAGACTGCTTTGTTGAAATAATACTTTTTTCAGCAAGGGCAGAGTCATTTGTGGGACTTTCAGTAGGTTGTTTGACATTGTTTAACTGCAGTGTGACCAACGGCTCATCTACGATTAAACTCTCATCGCGTGAAATTTCATCATCTGAAATATCTTCATAGATTTGGCAATCAGAAGAGGACGTGTCACTCAATCTTCCACTTTCAGAGGTTTCCGAGGGAAGTGCATCTATAGACATGGCTTTACCATTTTGACTTTCATAATCTGAAATGTCTTCATATTCCTGGCTTTTAAAACAGGGTGCTTCTTGAACTGAGAGGACTGACATTTTAATTGAAACGGCAGTGTCCATTTTAGTGTGTTCCTCTGCCGTTTTAGCGTTCATCTGCTTGGCTTGCAAATCATCGGCCACACTCCGAGTCCCCATGTGTAGGGCCTCTGGGTGACACACGCAGGACATCCGGTGCCGGGCGCCAGGCTCTTTGTCTAGGTCGTCAAGACTCTTGTTGACGTTTAACCAAGAAGACGTGTACTCTTGTGTCACGTTATTCCCAACCTTTAAATCAGGATCCCGCTCCATCAACTCCTTCAGTGTTATTTCAGAGATTGCAGAGAGAATCACTGGATTCTCGTCTTCATTCTTTGCACAAACGGCAGCAGCGAGCATCATAATTTGCGGGTATTCTGTGGATGTAAAGACATGAACATCATCTTTATTTCCATTCCAGTAACACCGCACGATCACGTCAAAAACGCTGTCCTCGGCATCAGCGCAGGCGTTTATGTTATACGAGATAGAGTTTAAAATGGCAACTAGCTCTTTCAAAGCAACAAATGAGTAACAAAGTATTGGCATAGTAGATAATTCATTTGCTATAGTACCCTGACAGCGTTTTGTTTTATAATAGTCTCCATCGCCAATGTCTCCCGTTTCGTCATCACCGATATTGTTCAAAACATGTTTGCCACCAGTTTCACACAAAACATTTTCACCCAATAATTTTGTTAAATCAACATTTGGGGACTCCACTGTACATTCATTTATATATACAATGTGGGAGTTATTTAAAGCTGTGTCTTGTGTACCTGTGGAGTCGCTCTCTGGTGTAGATTTAGCATGGCCATCTTGCTTTTCAACATTACCAGTCAACTCTGCATGTTCCTCTGGAATCCCTTTCCCACATGCTGTTGACAACTGCTTATTCCCAATGCAGTACAGCGTTGAGCTGCCAGCATTTCCAGCAGAAGAAAGTCCAACTGCCTCCGATGAGGCAGTAGAGGTGAACTGCTGAGGTGCTGCAGAGTGCGGTTTCAAATGTAATAAACCAGTATTCTGCTTGCTTGGTGGGCCTGCATTTAAGTTGGAACTGGAACTCAAACAACGTGTCCGTTCTGCACCCTTGCACCTGTTCCTCTGGTTCATGTTGTCAAGTCTTTCCGCAATGAAATCATGTATGAGGGCATCAGTAAAAGGCTTCTTGTTGCTCATAGCTTGGCGCTTAAGGGTGGCTGGGTGAGGAGCAGGACAATGAGTGTGAGAGGGAAGCTTGTGAGGGTCCTTTATGAATGTAGTAGGATCCTGACTATGTGCAACATGACCCCCCTGTGATGCGGATGAAGTGATTACTGTTGGAACAATGGAGCTGAACACACTCTGGCCAAATGAGTGGTCCAGTTGGCCGTGTCGCGTGGGCACAGATAATGCCGTTTCCAGGGCAGAGTTCCTTCCTACCCCCTGAGAGTCTGGACCGTGGCCCTCACCACTGGCCAAGTGGCGATTCTGGCGACTGTTTTTCTGGGCAGACCCGTTCCTCTCGGGAACCGGCCTCCGGGATGGGCCCTTCTGTGCTTTGGGTCGACTATTATGTGGCGCCATAACATCGGGCTGCTGATCCTGCTGCTGTTGGACCACTCCATGTGACACACAGGGTTGAGTGTTCCAAGCTGTGATGCGTGCCCCATAAGAAGCAAGTTCCTTTGGTCCGGTCTTGCTGGCGGTATAGGTGCAGTCCGTATTGTAACCGTCACTACCTGGGTCACGCTGCATGGCCATGGTGGTACACGGGTCGCTGTTCATCTGCCTTGTGGTGAAGGGCTGGGACAGCTCCGTGGGAGTCTTGCGGTGGTCCCACGCTGGGGACATGACGCTTCCAAACTGGCCCGGGTCTGGCCTGCATTGGGTGGACATGAAGCGTAACCGTAAAAGTGGCAACGATCCTCTCTGGTCTGGAGAACAGAAAACAGAACAAAAATTGGTTTCTCCTCGGTTTTTTTCTTTCAGTGATATACTTGCAGTTTCTCTTCAGGAACATCAAAATCCTAAAGATGTTTTGCGTGTCGTTTCTATAAACAAAAACGCATTACCCTGGGAGACCACCGGGGGTTCAAGGTAATTGAGTGTAGAACATTCACAATGTCCGAATGAAGAAGCACAGACTGCTTATACAGTAAGTGAATGTGCCTAGTTTCTGAAATGGCAAGAACACCCGTTTTCAACTTCTCCGTTCACCAGTGTAGTTTTCTTGCTGTTTAGGGGTCATTTTAGTATACTATTAGTGTTATATAATACAGGGAGAAAATGTAGCATCCTCTACTACTACTACTACTGCTATCACAACAAAGACGACTACTACACAATATAAATATTGTAATGAATTGCTTTTTACCCCGTGTGAAGAGAAAAGCCAACATGGACACTGAACAAAAACACCAACATTGTCGAAGAAACAATTGACAAAAAGCAACAATTCCATTGACATTTGGCAGGTAAAACAAGTAGCCTGTTTAATACTGCATGTTGTGTCGTCCCTAACCCTGTCTTTATGTTATTGCTGCGTGCATTTAGCATGCCTTGTCAACAGCACAGTTTTCCCTTTTTGTCAAAGAAAAAAAAAAATCTGAAAGCAATAAATAAATCTGTCATTGTCGATTCTCCCCTCCTCTAATACCCGTGTTCACCTCTACTAGTGTAGTGGAACTATCAATACTTCAACATTAGCAAGAGAGACATCGAGAAGGCCAAAGCTTGAAAGTTTAAGGACTTTATTATCCCCACCAATGGTAACACAAAGCCTGAGTCAAATCTGCAGAAATAAGCATCGTCATGTCGGTGAGCGTGGTGGTTTGTATCTTTAGATATCTTCTACTACACATTAGTGGTTAATCTGACATCGCTTTCAGTTGGAACCACAGAATCTGTGCCTATGCATTAAGGTGTTCAGAAACGTAATGCTAGATATACCCTGCTGTAAACAGGAATGCTGACGTTCGTTTTGCGAACAGCCTATAATGGAATTTCTTAAACGGCTCTATGGGGAATATTGGTGCATTTCACCCGAGAGTTGTGCACGCCCAGCAGGGGGAGCAGTTTCATGTCCCCACTACGCAGGACTAAGTGCACTTCCCTCTCCAAGGCGGGGTTATATCGCCATCTACCGTCAAAGAATCCCAAACAGGAGTCAACTCTCCGAACCAATCAGGGAACGGCTGCCCTGATTGGTCAGAAATGAGCCGGGAGCGGTCTAACATCTAAACGGTCTCATATAGACGCAGTGAAACAGATACTCCACAGAACATCTCACTCGATACTCCACAGAACATCTCACTCGATACTCCACAGAACATCTCACTCGATACTCCACAGAACATCTCACTCGATACTCCCACAGAACATCTCACTCGATACTCCACAGAACATCTCACTCGATACTCCACAGAACATCTCACTCGATACTCCCACAGAACATCTCACTCGATACTCCCACAGAACATCTCACTCGATACTCCACAGAACATCTCACTCGATACTCCCACAGAACATCTCACTCGATACTCCCACAGAACATCTCACTCGATACTCCACAGAACATCTCACTCGATACTCCCACAGAACATCTCACTCGATACTCCCACAGAACATCTCACTCGATACTCCCACAGAACATCTCACTCGATACTCCCACAGAACATCTCACTCGATACTCCCACAGAACATCTCACTCGATACTCCCACAGAACATCTCACTCGATACTCCCACAGAACATCTCACTCGATACTCCACAGAACATCTCACTCACTAACAGCTGACGGATGGCGAGGCTATTTCTAACAATAATAATAGCTCTTGAATCTTGCCTAGAGCACCTTTAATAAAAAAGAAAAACGGTATTTCAGCTCCTCACGTGTTTATCTGCTGAGCGGTACCTAACGGAGACCCGTCTAGCCCTGGTCTGGGTCTGGGTCCGGGTCCACGGTTACATGGAACAGCACCTCACTGCGTGGGTAGGTCTGCAGACTGATCAACACCGGTCCGGTAGCCTACCGACCATGAAGCCGGTCCGGTCCGGTAACCTACCGGCCATGAAGCTGGTCCGGTAACCTACCGGCCATGAAGCCGGACCGGACCGGTAACCTACCGACCATGAAGCCGGACCGGACCGGACCGGTAGCCTACCGGCCATGAAGCCGGACCGGGCCGGTAGCCTACCGACCATGAAGCCGGACCGGACCGGAGCCCCGGTAGCCTACCGGCCATGCAGCCGGACCGGACCGGACCGGTAGCCTACCGACCATGAAGCCGGACCGGACCGGACCGGTAGCCTACCGACCATGAAGCCGGACCGGACCGGACCGGACCGGTAGCCTACCGACCATGAAGCCGGACCGGACCGGACCGGTAGCCTACCGGCCATGAAGCCGGACCGGGCCGGTAGCCTACCGACCATGAAGCCGGACCGGACCGGACTGGACCGGTAGCCTACCGACCATGAAGCCGGACCGGACCGGACCGGTAGCCTACCGACCATGAAGCCGGACCGGACCGGACCGGTAACCTACCGACCATGAAGCCGGACCGGACCGGACCGGACCGGTAGCCTACCGACCATGAAGCCGGACCGGACCGGACCGGACCGGTAGCCTACCGACCATGAAGCCGGACCGGACTCAGGTCTACAGACCCGACAAGTAGAGACCCGTCCGTCCATCATGTAACAGTTAGTTCCGTGTTCGAGTCCCATTGTGATTAAAGGCTGAACCAGTTCAGACAGGTCGCACCACGTGACGCCGACACCACCAGTAAGGTGGTGGTGGTGGTGGTGGTGGTGCTGGTGCTGGTGCTGGTACTGGTACTGGTGGTGTTCTGCTAAACAGTGGGGAGCACCTCGTAAAACACACGCAAACAAAAGTAAAAGTAGTGTTGCCGGACAGCAGCAGCACCTCCACCACCTCCACCCGGTGCTGCTCCACCCACGGCGTCTCTCCGGGACATTACCTACTCAGAGGTCCTCTGGGCGTGGGTCCTCCTGGGTCTCCACCTCCAGTCAACAACACCTTTAGAAAACAATCAAAGCTTCGGGAAAAAAACCACATAAATCCCAAAACAAATCCAGAATCCAGAAGGTGGAGGAGTGGAGGTTATTCCATGGAAGCTTTTAAAGGGTGTAGCAGCACCGTCCGACTGGCCCTGCACCACATCTCCAACTGAAATGTTTGTCCGTTGGCTGCTGGTTTAATAGAGCTGGGTGGGCGGGGCCCGGTGGGCGGGGCCGGCCGCATTAGGTGGGCGGGGCGCTGGATTGGTAGAGCGCCAAGGGGGCGTGTCCCAATGGTGTTGTTTGTAACAAACGAAACCTAACCCTCCATGCTGCTGTCCTGATGCTTCATCCAACACACGCTGCTGTCCTGATGCTTCATCCAACACACGCTGCTGTCCTGATGCTTCATCCAACACACGCTGCTGTCCTGATGCTTCATCCAACACACGCTGCTGTCCTGATGCTTCATCCAACACACGCTGCTGTCCTGATGCTTCATCCAACACACGCTGGTCATTTGTGTTGATCAAACAATTGTAGTGTATTTTTGTAGTATATTCTGTAGTGTATTTTTGTAGTATATTCTGTAGTGTATTTTTATATCCCTTCTTTTATATAACTATTACCCCTTTTCCCTTTGTTGTTATTATATAGGAGTTCCTGTATGGCAGATGTTCTCGCTGGCTCTGAAGGAGCCCTTTGTGAGCTGTAGGACCAGACCACACAAGGCTGCTGTACACTTTGACCTGGCCAGGTCAAGATATAACTGTTGACCTGTCTAGGGGTGCTATACACTTTGACCTGGCCAGGTCAAGATATAACTGTTGACCTGTCTAGGGGTGCTATACACTTTGACCTGGCCAGGTCAAGATATAACTGTTGACCTGTCTAGGGGTGCTATACACTTTGACCTGGCCAGGTCAAGATATAACTGTTGACCTGTCTAGGGGTGCTATACACTTTGACCTGGCCAGGTCAAGATATAACTGTTGACCTGTCTAGGGGTGCTGGAGTGGCACCAGTTGTAATCAGGAACAGACCGAGACATGGGGGGGGAAGCTAGATATAAAGGGAATGTTTGAAAGTGCATCGGTAGTCTAACCATATGGGCGAGGTGGACCCCATCTTTCTGCAGAAGATGTTATGATACTGATTGTTCAATAAAAAGACTGAACTAAGTATCCGGCCCTGTGAATGATTCCTGCTTCATCCAACCTGAAAATATACCACAATTCAAACATCCTTTGTTGCCCTACGAGCATTGGTAGGGCGCTATGTAATCTAGCAGGTCATAGGCACTGTGTCTCCCGGACTCTGGCGGGTCCCATGTGGGGACCGACCGGAGTGGACCAGATGTGGTCCCATGTGGGGACCGACCGGAGTGGACCAGATGTGGTCCCATGTGGGGACCGACCGGAGTGGACCAGATGTGGTCCCATGTGGGGACCAACCGGAGTGGACCAGATGTGGTCCCATGTGGGGACCAACCAGAGTGGACCAGATGTGGTCCCATGTGAGGACCAACCAGAGTGGACCAGATGTGGTCCCATGTGGGGACCAACCAGAGTGGACCAGATGTGATGACGTCATGCATGAACTCCATGCATGAACATTGTTTTCTAGCAGGCCCGCTTGGAAGAATGT
>OMNR01094655.1:2500-12411 GCA_900303205.1 Mora moro
TAAACATATTATAAAACCTTGACCGGCAAAAGTTCTGCAACAGTGATCTTTCTTTTTAAAAACAGTATCTGGAAGAGCTGTACATGCCGGCTTACTCATGGGCTTGTTTTGTATGTAATGGATAGTAAGTAACATGAGGGATGAGAATCAACAAAATCATTGGTCAAGAAGTGTTGACTGATCAATCGCCTATTATCTTCAAAGTGAGTTCAAGTTGGAAAGATAAAGGTAATCCGTGACACATCTGTAACGATGTTCTTCTTGTCCTCTCACGCTGTCCCTGAAGCAACAGAGTCCAGTGGAGCAGCGCTACAAGGAGCTGCTGGCCTTGAGGGACGAATACCTGAGGAAGCTGGAGGAGCTCCAGCTGTCCGACTCCTCCACGTCCTCTCACATGTCCAACAGCTCTTCCACGCAGCCCCCCAGCAGCACCCAGCAGTACACACACCTGCAGACCCCGTTCTAACCACAGCACTCTCTCTCTCTCTCTCTCACTTCTTTTACACACACACACACACACACACACACACACAGAATGCCATTTGGGCCAATATTAAATATATAAACATGCAGTTATGAAAGAAATATTCAGATGAAAAATAGAAATGTATATATATGTAAAATAATTAAAACTCGACTTAACATCATGAAATAGTTTTTCATCTTTATATTTAAGTCAGTGTTTATTTGGAATTTTATTTTTAAATTATTTTTTTTTACTTAATTTGATGGTGTTACCTAATCATGATAGTGTCTGACAATCAACAGAACATTTATCAAGTGTTATTATATTACATTAAAGGGTAAACCCCCGTTTAAGCAAGAGAAGTGAAGGACACATTGGGTTCTATAGGAGGAAGTCTGAAGGGCGTGGTCAAACATTGTCAGCCAATAGAAAACTGGAAAACTCTGGAAAAGCGTTTTTAGCTGAAAGTAGCAAACTTATTGTATTTTACAGAGAATTTCCCTTGTTTTACAATTTTATACATTTTAGACAGAAATGTTCACCAACACTTTGAGACCCAAACAGAACCGTTTTCAACTGAAAAAGGTGATTTGGGGTTTACTTACCCTTTAATATTATAGCCTCCAATTACAGTTATCACAGACCTTTCAATTTCAGATTTTTCTATTTAAATTCTCAAACTGAATTGAATCTAGTCTATATTTATTTCCTAACGACTTTCAATGTTGTTGACGAGGCTTTACTTTCCCTTGATGTTGGCTTGTTTTTTTTTTTTAAATATCACAATTTCTCTGTTTATACTGTATGTTTACATTGTAAGAGTAACTGTGCTCTTGAGAGAGATAAAATAGGTTTGGAAGTACCTACATGGTTAATCTGAATCTGGCAGTATGAATTCACCATATGGAAATCAGAATATAGAAAATGACTAATTACAATTATAATTAACAGTATTGTGCTTTTGTGTACTACGCAGGCAGTTCAAGATATACTGTTATATATTTACAGTTTTCAATTTCAGAAGGTCATATTTATTATTTGCACAAATGGCATTTCATACATACACAATCATTAAAACAAAATGTTCTATACACTATATGTGTGGATAACCTAATATTATTTGATAAGCTCATGATACCGTGATTATGGTAATTAATATGCAAAGAGTCACGGGACAGCCTTCTAACTTTCTAACACTCAAATGGAGTGCAGCCTTAAGTCTGATGTGGTGAAAACATTGCACTCATTGGGGGTGAACCCAACAGGACTACAGAGTCTTGTTGATGTAGAATGTCTGCTGTGTCAGTGTGTGTGTGTCAGCCTGCTTGCGTACTGCTATGATGTCGATGTCTAAGTAAGGGGGATATTGTGGGATGTTTTGCTTCTAATAACGTTCAGGGAATGGTTTTTTTTCTTTCTTGAGTCAACAAATGCGTTGTGTAAATGCTAAGGACATGTTGGGTTACAACAGGCCTTTTATTCATTAATTTAATCCTTTTCTGTAAATTGATGAAAGGAAGTGTCGCCTGTACACAAATACCAGCATGCGGTATACTGACAAAGCTCCAAATAATCTGGTGAACAAATTCTATTCTTCAGTAATATCATGCTCTAGTTCTCTAGTATTGTATACTGTGTGTTCCACAGCTTTAATACATGTGTAGGAAGAAATGGTCGGAAAATTATTCAAATGTGCCGTGAGCTGGTTGGTTGGTGGCTGGTCTAAATAAAATAAATAATAAGTAAATAAGTACTAAATAATAAGAATTGGACTTTTGAAGGACATTTGTAATTAAGTTACAAATGTTTCCATCGTTCATTATAAGGGAATAAATAGTAAACATCACATACTTCAGGAAAGAGCGAGAATTAGCTTAGCTATCCGCAAGAGTCAGCCTTACCGAAACTGATCAATTCCCAGGAACACAAAATATTTCACAAATATCAAGATATACACATAGATCCATGTGTGTCATTTGATTCCAAAATGATTTGCAATTTCTCTTGAGTTTCAAAATAGTCTTTTACATGTGTAAAGAAAGATTATACCATTTTGTAAATGATGTTATATTTTCGGATGCAATGGTTTTAAAAATCCTAATACATATTGTGGATTATATTTATCTTTCCCATTTTTATTTAAAATTATTATTTGTGATTTTCTACTGATTTCCTTATTCCTCTTGCTGTGTGTGCGTGAAATGTAGAAATGTGGGAAATCTATCATTTTCATTTCCCAGGTGACAGTCCGTTTATGGGGAATAATAATAATGTATATGGATATTACATACTACATACCCACCGTACACAAGCACCTCAGAGGCACCTTTACTGGATACCAGCTGCATTGTAATTGGCAGCCAAACTTCCCAAATGAAGGGGTCCTAATATTTAGTTCACTCTTTTTATACAATCTCGGGTCGGGGTTGAAAACGATTATCTCTGGTTATGATGCTACGTTAGTAAGGGTAATGAAATTAAAAACCAACACAGACCATCAATATGAACCAAACCTTATTAATTCTCTAAATGTCTTGGTCTGTCACGAAATTAATTTACAAAGTCTTTGCCTGTCACTATCAAGGTTAGGATAACGCATAACACTCAATTTCTCTTTCCAAATATCAGTTGGATTGGAAGAGTTCCATTGTGTTCCTCCTAGCCACCAGTATGTGGATACAGGGGGTGTTCTGAAGGAAGCCCTCCACACTATGAGGATGACATGGTTTCCCAGTTACTAGTCTAGTAGTTAGTGATGTATATCTCACAACCTAACTAACCATTGATCGAGTATTATTGCTTCTGTTAGTTCCCCCCCCCTAAAGTGGACTTGGGTATAGAGCTCAGTACTATTGAAGTACATTTTTACAATCTTGAAAGTGACACTTTTTAACAAAACTAGCTGCAATAAAAGTTGAGTAAAAGGGACACACATTATGTAACAGCAGCAACACAAAACACTTTGAGAGTGTTTCCAGGGAGATCACAATACATATATTTTGTGTCTGTTTTACTTTGTACAAAGTAACAATTATGTAATTACCTCAATCAAACTCATTTTTACTGTCTAAAGTTCAATTACTGTAAGAATGTTATTATTTTACTTAGTGTAACATTTGACTTAAAGAAAATAAAGTAATTAAATGTCAGTTTGAATTGTATGTATAATGTTGAATTACATTTTTAGTATGTGGTTGCCTTTTTGTTTCGGTGCTGTAGGGAAGATTTAATATTTATTATTTTTATTATTTTAGTGTAATTTGTTATAAAAGGCCCAGCCATCCATCAGCTATTAGTGAGTGAAATGCACTGTGTGAATATCTGTTTCTAGTTCACTGCCCCTGCCTCTGTATGAGACCATTTAGATGTTAGACCTCCATCTTGCCTGTCAATCACAGGTGTGTGAAATGCAACACTTCTCAATGGTGGAGAAACGTTAGGGAGGGAGGGAGCAGCGAGGGAGGGGACTTTTTTTGGTTTAGTTTTAAAATCTCTAGTCTCTCTCTTTGCAACTCTTGAATCTTACCTACAGCAGCTTTAAGTTGTTTGTATTATTGCGTGTCTTCATGCATTTAAATTTCGTTCTTATAATTTCAAGCTATGAGTTTTCGGGAAAACTGACACAAACGCAATCTTTTTTATTTGCAGGATATTGTGTGCTAATCTACACATCGTAACATAAAAACGAAATATTAACCAATAAAACATTTCTAGTTTGCCAAAAAGTGTAATGGAAAAGCGTTCACTTCATGATGCATCTTTGTTATCAGCTCGATGGTGTCTTGACACCCACTTCACACCAAAGCTCAAGCGTAAAGCACATCTCAAAGTGCTCCCATGTTGCTCAGGGAGCACTTCCACATGGCAGGCAGAGCTGAGGCGCGTCACGCAGCGCAGCAGGTCTTCCAGCCTGCAGTCATTACGACTTCTCGTGAGATGAGATGTGCCTCCGGTGTGAAGAAAAGGGCGGGAAAAAAGTCCTGCTGACGTTGTGCTCTTGAGCTGCGGTGTGCAACAGGCTTTATGGAACTATTAGGCGACTAATTACATTCATGTAAAGTTTGCTCACCCCAACAAACACCAATACCCAACTATAGTGTTGGCCACAGTTGGAAAGGAGTAGCAAGAAAGATAACATTATAGTTGCAAAGTGCCCTGGAAAACGACTATATAAGCTTGCATGCTACATGATGTATTATGTACATTTGACCTAACTACCTACTCTACATACTGTTTGACCCCGGCTGAACACTGCCATATTGGAGGTTGTCTCAGTGAACCAGACAGTCATCGTGGCTTGACTACCTGTTTCAGGGGGAAAGACTGACTGTTGTTGGTGGTGCCAACCAGTAGTTTGAAGTGCCCAGCCTTCTCACTGCTCTTTTCTAACCCCAGGAAGTATCGCAAAAAGCGAAAAAGCCTAACCCTTTAAGTATTGAGGATTTCAAGTCATCATAACCTGACACAGCTGATTTCAACTCTGTTTCAGTGATGGGACGAAATACAAATGAACAGGAGGGTCCATTAGTCCCAGAGATCAATAGTGGGGGGGTCTGTTATTCTCTCTGCAAGCGAGAGACCAATTTCCAAAAATAAGTTAATTCATGAGCTATTTCAAAAGGATTGGAAATTATTTTGTTTGCACCTTTGAACATGCTAGCAGTTTTGTAATAATAATTTCACTAATGATCTTCCATGTATTTTTCATATCTGATTAAGAATGTGAAAATGTATTGTGGTAAAGCTTGGCTGTTGTCAGAAAGTGGTTCAAATGTGTTTCTATATGTAGTGTAGTGTGTAGTGTATGTAGTGTATGGATTAAAAGTAGTGGAGTGGGATTAGTGAGGTGACCCTGATAGAGTTCATGCTTCTTGGTAATAGGTGATAACACGTTTCAAGCTGTTAGTAAGCCAATATTTGTTAGGTTTGGTGGCTTGTTTTCTTTTAAATGAAAATGAGTGAACGACGAGGCACTAAGGTGATCAATAAATACATTGGGATGACTATTAAGGGGGTTGATGTTGAAATCACCAGTAATACAGCAAGTTGAGTTAGAACGCGGCGGTCTAGAAATACAGCCAACAATAACCTTCTTTGTTGAGATGGGCTCAACAAGCTTTAGAAAGATAGCCTCCACTTCATTAAAGCAACGAGGTCATTGGGAAATGACCAGAGACAAGCTTCACGAACACAACTCAGAGAGCCAATCACTGATCTGCAGCTACTCAGAAATATATATAAAACTGATTTGTGAATGATTGAAGTCCCATGCTGAGGATGTGTTTGTTCAGGCTCTTCTTGAATGCATGAACTCTGGTGTTAGGACTTTGTGGTGTTAGCCCTGAGAAGTGACAAGGCATAGCTTGGTGGTAACCTCTGGTTCGCCCTGGGAGGGCAGCAGTGCTTTCAAGCCTGCTGGACAGTTGGGAGTGTGCATCTTGAAAAGACCACTTGCAGCAACTGTTCTGCGATGGCTCAGCTTGGTGATGACATAATCCTTTAGGGGCATAGTCCTCATCCACACCAATGATCTTTAGTCCCTTTTTCTGGATGATATCTAGCTGCCTAAGAGTGTTGATGCATTCATCCGGGCAAGGTTTTATAGAAGTTGGCTCTGCCTCTAGGATCAAGCTTGTTGGCCAATTTCCACAATGCTCTGAGATGTTGTCCAGCACATTGCAGATGTTGGACGGATGACTGGACCACAGGAGTTTTCTGTCAATGCATAGTCCTAGAACTAGAACTTCCATCTGCTCACTGAGCTTGATTTTAGTGCTCCCAAAGAAGAGATCAGGGCAACATGGATTTCTCTTACTGGACAGGATCATTGCCTTACACTTGCTGGGTTCGAATGTGACCTTCCAGGCATCAGCCCACTTTCTGATGTTTTCCAGGTCTTTGTTTAGGCTTGCTGCCACCTCAGACCCATATTGTTCCACAACATCATCTATGAAGATGGAGAATATTAATGGAACGAGAATGGATCCCTGAGGTACTGATGCATTGATGGGACATGGTGATGAAGACCTGAGAGCCAGTGTTGTGCAAGTTCACACTTAACTAGAGCTAGCTCAAAGTTCAGTTCACACAGATTAAAATGAACAAGTTCACGTTCATAATTCACGATTTTAAATTTTGAACTAGTTCACAGTCCCAGTTCTTTTTTTCTTTTTTTAATGAGCTGCTCTGAGCTCATCTTTTTCAGTAGAACCTCTTCCTACCAATCCATCCCCAGCCCCCAACTAATCCATAAGTTATGTATTTTAGCCTACTAGACAAAAGCAAATAGAGTAAAACGTTCAAAACTAAATTCCTTTGTTTTGTCATGTGCATCAATGTACTCAGTACTCATACTCACCTACCAAAAACCATGCATAGTAACACTAGCTATCTAACGTTAATCCATGGATCGTTAGTTTTAGGGTCATTGTAGTCAGTGTTGTAGGGCAGTAATAGTTTTGTTAGGTTAACATAATATCTTATGACAAATCTAATCAAAACTTGTTTTTCAATGTCAGGTAAACCATTCCTACAGTTTAAATGACCCTCCCTAGGGACAGAGGCATGTTTAATGGCACAAGTCCACAATGTCCTTCTTTCAGGGTTTTCTTTCTTGTACGGTATTGTGTAGAAACACAGCCCATGCTTATCTCCTCGTCCGTTTTGGTGAAACAACTGATATCAGTCACTTGGTAAGCTGGTGGGCAGCGGAACACAGCGTTGTTCTGCCCTCCAAGGGGGCGTTGTCCTAAGGGCGTGACGTCACGTGAAAACTGAATAGTGACAGCAGCTGCAGGAATAAACAAGCCAGGCAGTCTCTCACTACGGAGCAGGAAAAGCATTGTCAACGAGGGTGTTTATCATAGACAGTAAAATGGTGTTTATCCATGTCGAGGTTTGCTCTGGCACTGGATCTAGACAGGAAGAGCTACGAATCTCGCGCAAACCTGAAAGAGCTCAAATTCACGTTCTGTAGTTGTGAAAGGATACGTTCAAGTTCACCGTTCCTGAAAAAAATGAGCAGGTTCAATGAATGAGAACACTGCTGGACAACTGATGGAACAAAACCATTGTTCAGGGAACATGCCTAGAGAGAAAAGGAGTTGTTGACGGCTGAGGGGACTCTGGGAGTGAGGCCTTGATTGAAGTCAATTGAGTTTGTGTTAGGGTCAGCATTAGAGAATGGAAGAACATATTCCTCATCCTGAGAGGAACTGTACTAGGTACAAGTCTGCCTGTAGTGTCCAAGTCCACAAAGGGAAAAAAAGTGATTAAAGTGAAAGGCACTAAAGGTGATTAAAACCACAAGAACGGGCCCATGGGTATACTAGACATTGACTAGGGCTGACCTGGCTGTTCTCTGCTGGGGCTGAGTGGGGAGGAGGCACAAACAACTGGTCATATTTGAGGAATGCTACATTTCCTGGATCGCCTCTCTGAGTTGGGGGAGAAGCTCCTTTATTTTGAGACTTTTTGTGAGAAGTCCTCATGAATAAAGAGCTTCGTGCCATTCAGGTTTTTGCCTCTTGTAATTCATTCTTCTTTGTCTTTGTATCTCAGAGGTTTGGGCACCACAGATCGGAGTCTTCCCTCAGCATTAAACTTCCCAGTCCTGTGAGCCCATGACTAGGATCAGGCTTGAGGTGCTCTGAGATTCCTTTTTTCACCTTGGTCTCGGATTCCTAAGTCTTGTTTCCCTTTTGATGTGTGAAATACAGTCAACCAGAAGGTTGTTCCGTCTGGACAGATTTTCTAGGTGATCTGTTTTGGAGGACAGGAAGGCTAGAGAGGACTGGATGTTCACCAGCTCATCTATAATGAAGCAAATCCAGAGAGGAGGAGTTTCCATTCTTTAGGTCTTCAGTTTCCACCTGGGAATATTCCAGGCTCTGAGTAAGGTTGCCTAGATCGCTGCTTAAATTGACCATTAGTTTGTTGGAGTCTTTCTTTTTACTCTTCCTGTTGCTCTTAAAAGTCTTTGTAGAAATACCTTGTCAAGAGGAAACCCCTAACATTGTCTACACAATGTGCAGTGACGGCTGCAGTGGCTCAAATGCTTCACTCTGTTTCTACTGGTTGATGCCCACGCCTTGGAAGAGAAGTTACTTATTTAACAAATGAGTATCGTTTTGTTTTGTTTTGTTTCTCTCACTCACACACACACACACACACACACACACACACACACACACACACACACGTGTATCCATGCTGTCAGAAACACCACGGATCAAACCAGGAACTGAGTAAAGGCAGTCTGTTGAAGTAATACAAATAATCAATACTTAACTAAAGATAATTATTGTTTTGTTAGGACTACTGTTGACTCCACACTTCACACACCCCCACCCAAAGCTAAACTCCTTAAACTTACTACAATTCTGTTGAAATGGAAGGAAAAAAATGCAAGCAGTGTATTGACAACAAGTGTGTCTCCAATTGTCATTTAGTCCCTGTGGTGAAAGGATGAATACGGTTAACAGACCTCCCTTGAATGAACCTAGAACATTATCTCTTGCGTTCAGTTAGTGGGGTTGGCTTCATGTTGGGTCTCTATTCTCTTCTGTCCACTTGCTTATTGTGGTGTGTGTGTGTGTGTGTGTGTGTGTGTGTGTGGAGCACCAAAGGCTCTATAACCATTTCAAAAACCTACACCACACACACACACACCTGTCTCCCTCGCCCTAATCATGTTGGCCAGAAGCTGAACTGCACTGAGGTGGATTCACCGCCTCCTAGTGGTTCCACATGCAATAACAGTAATAAACCATGGCTTTGATAAACAGCCTCATATCTTAATATTTAGTAAATTACTAGACACGTTCATCTAAAGCTACTTACAGCGAATACAGATACATGTCATTAAGGAGCAGGTAAGGGTTAGGGGCATCTTGCTCTATAGGATGCTACAGGTTGGGCTGCGGACATTGGGGATTAGGAGTAATATTCTCCCTCCACACACTGATGAAGAGGTGAGGAGAGGTGTTGTGTGTGTTGTGACATGTTGGAGGAAATGTCTCCAGAGGACTGAGCTCATGGTCCCCCAAGCCACCAGTGAGTTGAGGAAGAGCCAGCGGGGGGGAATGAAGACTGGGCCAACGTCAGGGGGCAGGACACCATACAGACCTGCTGGGATCCAAGGGGCTGGAAGGACATCCCAGGTGTGCTGCTAGGATAACCAACAGAGAGCTGAGCTCTGGAGAAACATCTGCTAAGCTCTGAGGATTTCAACTGAAGAACCGGGAAGAATCATCGGCTGAACACACGACAACATTCAGTTGGATCCACTGAGTTGTTTATTACCATTATGCTTTATCAACAAATACAACAGAAAAATAGTCCCTTACATGTACACAATAAACACAACGACTAAAAAAACGAGAAGTAGCAGACATTACAAATCATAAACAGGTGTGAACATATCTGTAATAACTGAAATGTGTCT
>OMNR01094659.1:0-10409 GCA_900303205.1 Mora moro
CCTAACCCAACCCTAACCCAACCCAAACCTAACCCTAAAGAGTTTATGGTTGGGCCGATCCTCACTCGTAGAAAATATGAAAATGAAAACTTTAAATAACGACACACCTCTTGAAGAAAACAGGACAGACTTATGCACACACACACACACACACACACACACACACACACACACACACACACACACACACACGCCACGTATGCACACACACACACACACACACACACACACACACACACACACACACACACACGGCACACTGCATATGCACATACACTTGTACACACACAGGTGCACACACACACACAAACAGAAGGCAAAGGCGCACAGCGCGTGCACATACACATACACAAAGGTCCTTGGGGAAACAACAATAACAACAATACCCTACCCATGTTAACTTTAAAGAATCCATGAAATATACATTTCCACTTTGGTAACTTAATCCCCATTATTAGAACCGATTCTAACCGATCCTCTAAAGCTCCCCTGGCTCCTCTCCTTTATTATGTTTCCACTCCCTGTCGTATGAAGCCTGCGACGGTCTTACACACAGCCGTCTAGCGTGTTCTGTCACTTTTTATAATCCAATCAAATTTATCAAATCACGCTTTTTTTTTTTTAATGCCGCTAATGACCTGTTCCGCTCGCAAGTGCGTCATATTAGGAAGTAAGATGCGGTAAGATGCACACACTCACGACCGGCGTCTCACGCTGCCTTGTCGTCGTCGTCGTCGTCGAGCGAGGTGATGGCCGACGTGGAGGCGAAGCTCTCACCCGAAAGGTCGGGGAGAAAACGGGTTCTCGCTTGCTTCAGGTCTGTTATAATTCTGATGACTCGGCGCTCTATATAGACACGGTCGAGTGTTGGGTTGTCTTTGTTTATTTTTTTACTTGATAGAAAAATGCTGCGTTCGTTTCATTTTTGGAAAGCAACCCGATCTGAATCGTGCTCAAAATACTGCGATACTTTACTTTGTCGACCTTCATGATGACGGGTCACAAAACGATTGCTCTTTCAGGAAGTGTGTTTTTTTTCAGGGATAACTGATTTCCACACTATTCCAGCTGTAATAGAAATTGTTATGGGAAGGAAAGCGTTACACGTAAATTAAATTAATTCAAAATTAAACCAATCTCGACATTGATTCAATCTAGGAGAGGGGAGAGATTCCATCAGTACAAGGTTAATCAGAATCTCCAATATGGCGATGCCTAAGGTTCAGGCATCCGGCCAAAAATTATTTAGAAATGAATCCAGCATAACGGTGCTATTCATATTCATGTGTTTGGGTGCATTCTGAATTGACAGTAATCTGTGTGATTGTTTGTGTGTGTGTGTGTGTGCGTGCGTGCGTGCATGCGTGTGTGTGTGTGTGGGTGTGTGTTTGTATGTATTAGCAGCAGTACCGAGGTTAGCTCGGCTGAGAAGAAGGGCGCTCAGGTGAATTCCCTACTGGCAGGTCTACAGCAGCGCGTGGATGCCGTCCCACCACTGGTGGCTATAGACTCAAGGTACCACACAGGCTAAGCAGCATGGCTGGTTCTGTAAAAGTGGAGCCATAGACCACCGAAAGTCCAAATGTCCTGACTGTCCAAGTAAGGGATTCTGGTTCCATTGACCCTCCAGACTTGTAGGAAAATCTGATGTCAAATCAGATTTGTGTTCATGGGCCAAAAGCCAATAATATATATCTTGCTTTAGATTTTATATGGATTATTTTGTTACTAAAGAATGGAATGGTATTGAAGTTGCTAAGTAGCCATCTTAGCACTTTGACTCTCTTGGCTTCCACACCTAGTTTCTAAGTAAATACATATGGTGAAATATATTATCTGAACAAAACATAATAGTTTCACCCTTTCAAATTTTAGTTTTTTGATGTTTTGTGGGTAGGAATAATGGAACCAGAATATATTTAGAAGCCCTGTAGTGACACTTTGGTGGTCTATAGAGCATGGCGTGACAGATAGAGGAGTGCTTAGAAGTGCTGTGAACTTGAGTTTATCCTCAAGTGAAGTTGAATGCCGGAACTGACCTGGGGTGTAGTGTTTTGTAGTGTTTTGTTTTAATTGTGGACGCATCTACCAGATGTGTTGCTTAGCATCATTTGCTGCCTCTAGTTTGAAGGTTGGACTTTTACTAATTTGCTACGTAACCCTGAATGAGTTTGTTACTGCTTAGCTCATCTTAAATTCGCTGAAAACATAATGAACACTACTTCACATTCTTGTGTTCACGGTGACACTTCGTTATAGTATTAACCTAATGCTCATGTTCATGAATGTTCATGAAAAGAGCAGCATCAAACCATGGCAAATAAATCATTGTTGTGGAGTTCATTTAGCATAGAATGATGTATGCAATAGTTTATTTCCTGCTATTGAACCCACAGAGGTCGGACAACCTTTTAGTGCCTCTAGATTGTCTTCTGCATACTGCTACATGCCTCTGTGGCAGGCAAAGACTTGCTATAAAGAAAAACTGTTTGCCACATGCATGCCTTCAGCTAAGTGTACTTTGCGCTTTGGTAAAAAAAAGGAAAAAAAAGGGTGCGCCACTTGAATAAGATGCACACTTGGGTCAAAGTAGAAAGCCTGTATAGCCTGAGTGGCTAGCCTGTTGCTAGGGTAGAGGTTGTATTGTCAAGGAAATGAGTGAGACAGCCTAATCACATGGGTTTGCTTTTTAACCTGTCACAATTCAACCTGTTTCCACTTGTGGCTGAAGATACTCTGAGATAAAATTGACATGAATTACTTGAGCTCATGCAGATGTTGTCCTTTGCTGAACGTTACTTTCAAGGGACGATGATCACAGGGGCACACACAGGAAGTTCTGTACCTTAACCTGTCCTGAAGTAACAAACAAATATGAGGGCAGAATATCAGAGAGAATGGGAAGATTATAGGGTAGCTCGCATAGTTCACCAACTGCTACTACTGTAACTGTTTTAGCATGGCTTGCTGGGTCTTGTCGCAGTCGTCAGCATGGCGCTATCAGTACATCTTTGGCAAATAAAGATGCCCTGAAACTATCTCTTGTATGTACTGCAATTCATCCTGTAATGACATGAAGATCAAGCAACACCCTTAACACTCCCTTACCTCTGAAGCAGTTGTGATGCACTTACACAATCAACGCTTTGTGTTATGACATTTTTTGGTGTGTGGAAAATGTTTTCTTTTTGGAGACAACTGACACCGCCTATACTTATGGATGGAGTGTTTCCCATTACATTGCTACATAGATTGCTGTGTGCAGCTATTTGGCATGCAGTTTGATATGCCTATTGGTGTTTCGGATGCACCGTAAAAATCGACAGCTGCCTGCCAACTCCCACCAGAAATTAACTTGTGTGTCACCCTACCCCAGTCTCATGCCTCAGGATGGCGACCCAGCTCTCACAGATGTCCACGCTTCACCCCAGACTGCTGCCATGCCTTTCCTAAGTGTCCCTCCCCAGTCCTCCCTGCCCTCATCTGTGGATCTCCTAGACCAGGAGCTCCAAGAGGCCTTCCAGGAATGCGAGGAACAGATGGCCTCGCTGGGTGTATTTGATTCCCCCGAGTGTCTCAACAGCACCAAGTCCAAGGCGACTAAAGCCCTGGAGGAGAAAACCGGACAAGCAGTGGTTAACCGGGCCAATGAGTCATCAGCACGGGCTCCAATCATTGCGCACCCAGGGCATAGTGGTGGTGACCATAGCAACAGCAGTACACATGGAAACAGTGAGGGAGCAAACATTCAGAAGGATACCCTTGTGTTTAGTTTCAGGAATTACATACTGGGCATGGACGATGGTGCCGGGAGAGCCCTGGGGGAAAGTAAAAATGGTGGACAGAACTCAGGAGCAAGTCAGCATGACCATCCAGAAAATAATTCAATGGAGGACACTGAGATAATCACACAGAGAAAAGCACGTAATCCGATGCAGTCAGAGGCAGTGTCGAATATAGATTATGTTAAGAAGACCTCAAAAGAGCCTGTGCTTACTGAGCAGGGAGAGGAGGAGAAGCATGTTGATTCTAAAGCAGAGGTTAAGCAAAAGACAGGAGACAGTTTTGATTGTAAAATGGCCTCCGGAAAGAAACACAGCGAGAAAGCTGTGCTGGAGGCCGGAGACATAAAAAATGAAATACAAAGGGATCTTCACTCGGAGGAAGACTTGGATTTCAATAGGAAGATTATTGTACAAGAAATGGAAAATACACCTGATAGAGTCATTGAAATGATCGCTCAGTCCAGCCCAGTACCCTGTCCACAAGGCACGTGTGAAACGGCAGCGATTGAGCCAGAATCACATAAACAAGCAGATTTACAAACAGGCGAAGAGCAGGGGATCAATAAAGAGGTGAATTCACTATGTGTCAGCCAAGCCGGAAATGAAAGGGAGGAAAAGAAGAAAGGAAAAAAGGGACAGAGGGAAAAGAAACACACCGACAAAAGAGCTGAGATTGCAACGGTATCACAGTCAGTCAGTAAACCTCAAAGTAGTACAGCTACGGCAGAATCTACTCTATCGGTGACACCTGCAGGGCTAAACATTGAACATGGCAGAGATTGCTTGGTAAATGCTGAGTCGCCGTTACAGGTGGACCGCCACGCGGTGATGTGTGTGGAACAGCCTGATAATGGTTTGAATGACAAAGAACAGCTGAGTCCCGTGGAAACGACCAGCTTCAGCCCCCCATCAGCCGCCCCTGACGGTGGTCTCAGTGGGTTGTTGTTGTGTTCACCTCCCTGCAACCCGACCCATTCAGAGGGGACACAGCATTCGGATCACCACAACCATACCGATAGCCCACCCGGCCCAACTAACAGTGCCAATTACACCCCGTCCTCGGAACAGCATTTAACCGGATCCGCCAAGAGTGACCAAAACATGCCGATACAAATTCAAGATTGGAATTCATTCAACCTGAATACTACTTTAGGTACTGTTGATGAATCACAGGAGGATGTGTGTACCTCAAAAGAAGAGGTACACACAGAGGGGCAAAGCAGCCCACTCACCCAGCGCCCAGCACCAACTTCAGTAGGAGATGGTGGGAGGGAGCGTGCCCTTTTAGATGCCTCAGCAATAGCTACCGCGTTGCCATTGACAACACCCACGGTGGCAGAATTTATAGAAGGTGAGGGAGAGGGAGAAAACGAGAGCAGTGAATCGACGGTGAGTGTTGCTACTGTCGCGTTTACAGTAAGCGAGGCAGCTAGCGGTGACGGCGGTTTAGGGAGAATAGAAAGCTCTGCAGGAGGGGAGAGAGAGGACAGTCTTTTGGACAGCCTCCCGCCTCTCTCGTTAATCGGTTCAGAGGAAAAATGCTCGCTTGCATTCTCATTCAGGGAGACACAGGCTGAGGAGTCTGAGGAGGGGAGCTGCGGCGGCAATAATACCCCACGCTACTCTGTCGTCACTGAAAGCAACGAAGCAAAGGATCTACTAGACGGTGATGCTGAACTAATGACTATACTCTCTGGCGCGGAAAGCGAGGCAGAAAAGGAGCCACTCGGGACAGAGACCTGTTTCAATACCTCTCTGCAGGAACACAGCGCTGTGGAGAGAGAGAGCGCGGGAGAGCGAGGAGGAGGAGGAGGAGGAGGAGGGATAGTGAGAGAACACCATTCGCCCAGCCAGCCAGATTGCTCCGCCAGTGGGGTGTCATCGGCTGAGACGGAGGAGCGTCCGCCCCCAGAAGCTGCCGAGTCACAAGTGGAGTCACAACGCTGTGGCGAGCCTGTTGCTGCCATCATCAAGAGCACCCCTGCTACACAGCACAGCCTCCCCCAGCCGGAACAGGAGCCGGAGCACAACGGAGGGACGGTCGTTTTTTGCAATTCCTCTAAACGATGCTCCGGCAATGCAGACGCGGACTCACAGGATGGCTTTAAACAAACCCTGGTTACAGTGGGAAAAACGCTTGGACGCATTCGCGAGGACACTTTAATCACACAGACGGAGATCGATCACAATGGAAACGGTCAGTGCTCTGCTTTACTGCCTTTGAACGCTGTTCAGTGCAGCCCTAGTGGGGTGGCAGAAAGTCCACCGATCCAAACTGTTAACTGCGCTACAGACACTGTTATTACCACCACCGTCAGTGGTGTAGCTGAGCCCCGTGAACTAGCTCACAGCCAGTGCACCGCTGGAGGCACCATGTCCGGAGCAGCAGGGGTGTCGATAAGGGACAACAGTGCAGGCCACAGGAGGGTTCACTTTAATGAGACTGTTAAACAAGGGGACTCTTGCTCTGTGGGCCTCAGGAGCACTGTGCCTCTGGATCTGGGCTGTGCCTCTTTGCCGCCATTAACCGTATATGAGAGTCTACATCATCCTGTCGTGGAGACCAGCTACAGTTTCTTCCAGGATATTCTAAATCTGCAGAAGCAGGAAAGCTCCACAGAGATGGCACCTAAAGCAGATGAATCAGCAAAACACACATTGACTGACTGCTTGGAACCGAAGGAAGATGTAAAGTCGGACGGGGCAGATATTCAGATAAACACTGTTGAGCAAGGAAAAGGTCGGTTACCAAATAAAGACAAGGCAGACACAAAGAAGGTGTGTATAGAGTCAGAGAGACAGGAGGTCTGTTTGAATAACGAGGGGCAACTCCCTCCGCGTGTTGTAGAAATGAAACGGGGGAGTTCTGAAGATGTTCCTGACCCTTCAGACACAGCCGAATGTATAGAAAGTAATCTGGACGTCCTTTCTACCTCCATCCCCCAGTTGACCCCCAGTCTGGAGGTGTCTGACTGTTCTCCAGAGGCAGTTTCTATTAAGGATGACCCAGCAATTAATACCTCAGATGACTCCAAAATGCCAAAGACTACTGTCAAAATCAACGATAAGAATCACAAGGAAAATGAGAATCTCGGAAAAGGTCAATCAGTTGATGAAGATATTTGCTGTGCTAAAAGCACAGCAGATCCACAGTCAGTAGATGAGGTCTGTGTGAATACAAATATTGATAAAATGCCAGCTCCATGTGCCATAGAGAAAAATCAGGTTAATTATGAAGAACGTATTGACATTTCACACAGAGCTGTTAGTGGCATGGCTGCTCTCACTGAGAATAAAAAAAGTGCTGCCTCCGAGTCTGCTGATGTAAACACTGAACAGGAAAAGTTGACAAAGAGCAGCGAGGTGGACGAGGAGGGCGTTGCTGCAGCATGTGTATCTCTTGTTACAGAGATGGAAAAACAACTACAAATAAATGGATTAGTCAGTGCCAACGAGGATCGGGAGTCACCTCTGGTCCACGATACTAATGTCACGGCCGTTGAGGAAGAAGTTGATAGCCAGCCTTCTATTTACTCCTCTGCAAAACTCTCTGATAACCTTGCCTGTAAACCTCTGAATGACGTCTCCATGTTAACACCTGTTGGGCAAATATCTGCAGACCTGCACTCAAACCGGGAAACTGTGACTTTGACCAGCACGGCCTCTTTAAACATGGAACTGAATGATTTCAATGATGGTACCTCACATCCATCGGACTTATCGACTGCTGGCCTAGAGTCAACTGATACACCTGAAGGTGTAAAGGATGGAAGCGTGATAGAAACCGCTGTTCTGTCCACAGGGGAATCGTCAGTGACTGTAGAAGCCACAACACATGACCAATGTCTTCCTATCAGTGAACAATGTGCCAGTAAACCTACCATGGTACTAAAAACCCCTGGGCCTATGCTGAGTCACTTGGAGTTTATTAATGACTGTGACATTTCCCTTCCTGACCAGCCAGAAAACCAGAGCACTGAGAATGGCAACAGTAAACTCTCTGAGAATGTAATTGACACTAATGGTGTGGTAAATGATCCAAAAGATGCCCCAAAATGTGTTTCTGAACATGAGAATCCTGCTACTGCCATCCCAGATAATTCACCTGACTTCCTTATTATATCTCCCAACAGGGAGATGGATAAACAAAAGCAGTCGTCTCATTCTCCCCATACAGTACGACAATTGGGTGAATCTGATAATGCCATTGCTCAATCTAATGTTCGACCTGAGTCTGGGATGTGGCCCATCAGCACTGAGCCCATTAGTTGTGACGCATCCATTATAGATGGACTCATAAATGTTAGTCCAGCCCTGAGCTCCAGCTCGGTGCTCAACCAGGATAACATGAAAGGGAGAACTGGAGATCATAATTCCTCCTTTGATGAAGACGAAACTAAACCAGATGAAAAACAAATGCACAAACGAAAGGAAACAAAAGAGTACAGCCAAAAGGGAACAGCTGACTCAACCCCACAGCAGGACAATGGGTCAGATAAGCAGGCTGGAGAGGAAGTCCGAAACCTTCCAGCAATGCAGCTGAACGTAAAAGACACTGAACCACTTAAAATGCCTTCCAAAGAGAGTAGAGAGATGGGATCAGTGGAACAGAGATGGAGGCTGAGTCTCCAACTCCCGCCAACAACCTCAACGCTATAGGCAACACTTTGACCTCTGAGGTCATTTTGTCTGATGATCAGTTGGTTTCAGTCCTCAACGTGCAACAGTACCCAACTGCAACCGCTGATCCCTGCTCTGACAGGGATGCAGCTGTAGACCGGAGTGATGTTCCTAACCCATCACAGTCCAAACAGGCTCTAAATCATTTTGCTCAGCAACAAGAACCACAAGGGCTGGGCTCTAGCCATACATCGGAACAATCTTCTGTTTGTGGTTTGGAGCAGAGCGAGGGTGAGGAAAAGAGTAGCAGGAAAATAAGCAAGACCCTTCTCATTGAGGAAGGGCAGGATTCAGCCGGGACTTTGTGCAAGTCTGCCGGCAGCGACGTGTTGACAGCTGATGACCACAGTGTCACAGGCAGAGTAAAAGGCCTAGAAATAAGTGCGGAAGAGGGAGGAAAGGGCGCACAAGGGGTTAACATAGCAAACATTGCAAATGATTTAAATAAGACTGGAGTGGCTGTTGAAAGAGAGACTATAGCCAACACAGAAATAGCCACAGTTTGCTCACATGAAAGTGAGAAAACACCGGGGGAGAGAAGGCATCAAAGCACTCCTTCAGAACCAGCTAAGTCAAGTCCAGATTTAATGTCAAAGGATGAATTCGGGAGTGACATAGGTTCTGCGGGTCAAGGAACAGCTCTTTTACCGCCTTGCCGTCAAGACCAAGATGGAAAACCTGAATCCACAGAGAACACTGTAGCCCTTGTTGGGGAGTCGCCCCCAAATCCAACCTTTCCTATAGAAACGCCACCTTTATTGCAGGTTAGCATGAATGGGCTCGATATTCACACAGTGCATATGACAAACCAGTCAAGAGATATTTGTGCCGGAAAAGCAAACATTCCGAGTTCTGAGTCAGCAGGGCAACCAGAAACACTGGATAAAATTGAACGGTGTGACATTCAGGGCGCAGTATGCGAGCCTCACAAGCTGCAGTTGAGTTCCAACGAAACTGCAGTGTCACAGAGCAGCACAGTGGCACAAACACCCATACAAGGCCTCGACACAACACAGGACTCGAAGGAAGACAAAGTATCCTTGGATGAAAAGAAAAAGGCCAGCCAGGGGTCGGAAAAGAATAAAATGGATGAGATAAACAATGAGACGGAGGAAAAACAGAGGCTCGTAAAACCAACCGGGGCCGCTGACGTCGTTGGTTCGGGCTCAGTCCAATGCTTGGGCGTGCGTGGCAGTGCGGTGCCGCCCGGCAGTATCGAGATGTCTGCCTTTCACGACGTCAGTGGGGTGGGGAGCGTAGCTCTCGTTAAGATGCCCACCGCAGATGACAGTACTATAGCTGGCGATCAAGTTATTGATCGCAGTGTTGACGCCAGCCCTTCGGCCCTTGTTGCGTCCATGTCCCCAGAGGACCTTGTGGAGACGCCCTTCAATGTCGCCACCGACTTAGAGAACACAGATAAGGACTCTGCAATCAATGCTCCTGCTTTCACAGGTTCTTCCCAAGTCCCGGGAGATAAAGGCTCAGTCACGCCACCACACACAGACCTCATTGATGACGTCAGTCATCCATTGATTGAATCAAAGACCCCAAGGGAACATGTAGAGAGCTCTCTAGATTCAGACCTCGGGCCCGACCTCTTAGCAGCAGATTCAGCGGAAGAATCCTCTGCCGCCACCTCTACCGCTGAACAAGTGTGCGAGAGTGTGGCTAATGTCCCAGAGTCACAAACTAAGATGTCAACGAGTCCTGATCGTGGGATAACCGCAAGACAGGAACCAGAGACAGGCGGAATCAAAAAATTGAGAGAAGCGGCAGGCCTGTGTGACCACAAGAGTGCAGGCGACTCTTCTGATTCACATACGTTTTTAAGGTAAACTCTGTGTGTGTGTGTGTGTGTGTGTGTGTGTGTGTGTGTGTGTGTGTGTGTGTGTGTGTGTGTGTGTGCGTGTGTGTGCGTGTGTGTGTGTACGTGTACACACG
>OMNR01094700.1:0-10273 GCA_900303205.1 Mora moro
TACAATTATCTCTAAGTTACATGCTAAGGCAAGCGCTCGCCGGGCGTTCTACTTCTCAACCGAGTGTTGATCATAGAAGTCCAACGAGCTTACAGAGTACAGAACATTTATACAGAAAACAAAGGGCAAAGGTCAACGGTTGAGTCGTGACCATCCGCCAGACCCCTCTGTCCATACATTTGCGAACCCAGGAAAGGCACAAGCACCTAAATGCACGAGTACCTTAATTGTTTTCGCACCCCCTACGAGACAATAAACCACGAGTCCAGGAAGGCAAAAGCACTCAAAGGTACTAGTATCTTGATTGCTTTCGCACCCCCCCACCAGACCACATTCCAAGAATGACCCAAAGGTTAAGAGTCTCACGCTCTACCAACTGAGCTAGTTCCCCATATACTTGGTACCCACATTATAGAACACAGGTCAATAATAATGCAGCATAAGCATAAATGTCCCTAATCAATAATCACTAATCACTAATAATAATAATAATAATAATAATAATAATAATAATAATACAGTGTATGCATACATGTCAATAATCACACAGCATAATCACATTTTCCATTACATTTACTTTGGCGATTTATCCCACCCAACACTCGACAGCATAACCCCTCCCACATCCTGCTGTCCCTAAGATGAACTTCACTACACTGACCAAATGGACCCTGACGCTGTTGATTAAAACAGACACAAAAGACATTTTTACCACCTGATGAGTTTAACCACACGTCCCATTTGGGACAGGGTAATCTCCCAGGACCCTCTTCCATGCATTTCTGAGATCACACTCTCCCACACACACAATTATACACACAATTATACATGACCAGCTGATCTCTGAATGCATCACCAAGTAAACACTATCCTTGTCTCTCATGTGAGTTGATGCAAAGGGAGGCTAGGGAAATCAAGGTTTAATAGCTAATTAGGTTTAGGGTTTAATACGGTCAATAGATTCTCCTGTCCAGATTCCCAATATTAAACGGTGTTTCATTTAGATTTAAGTTTTTGTTGTTTTGTCCATGTTCATTGACCCCTGCCTTATATACTCGTGTTAAATGCATTTCTTTAATTGTGTAAATACATCGTAGTGTATGGATCGTAGAATCACTGATTTTGGACAAGAACTTCAGATGGATTCAATTATGTTTTCTTCCCCATCATCATTGACAGAGCCAGTAAAGACACAAAGAGATTATGGAGAAAATGTCTGGTCACTTACGCAGCTTCTTTCCAGCTGCCAGCATAGGGATGAGCTCATAGTTACACTGTTGGAGTATTTGAACAGCTGAAACAGGAGAGTACAACAAAATGTGTATAATATGTGTATACTGTGTTGAAATCCCAAGATAAAGAAATTCATAGGTCTTTTGTCATTTCCCTTATTCTTATAAATTAGGAAATAAAATGAAAAAAAGGAGACCATGACGACATTTTGAACAGGCAAAGAAACAGGCAAAAAAAGACAATGACCACACTCAGCAGTTACACTCAATAGGCAAATTGTAAAATGGATTTACTACTTACCCTTTAAATATTCTTCAGGATACAAGATGGGCACATTAAGGTTCACCGTCTAAAAAAAACAAACAGAAAACAACGACAAAGACGGTAAAAGCATAGCTATGGGAGCTGCCAAAAAACATGTACAGTATGAGAAAAACACAGCCCTTACCTGGATTTTTGTCTTTGGGTGTATTTTTGCCGCTTGCTCTGCAAGGTCCAGTAATGTTTCTCTGCTCACATCACCGCAATCCAATGAGCCACAGTGTGCTTTTTCCTACCAATAAACACAACAGAACATAGTCGTTTCACATTACCGGCGACCATGGGGAAAAAAACCAACGAGCACCCAGTCGCTTCCAATATAGCTCGGCTTCACCCATTTATTAATACAAATCTCGCAGGGCAACTTCACTGACAATTAATTGACTGCCAATGGATAAAATGGATAAATACGAGTAATGTTTTGTGCTAAATGTATTTTTATATTTTCATCGTTATCGAACACATTTATAATGCATATATATAATGCATGCTGTATAAAATCAAGATAATAAATAAAGTATATTAACATAGCTTAGCTGTAGTTCGCAAGTCGTCAACAACAGATGAAAAGCTGAAAAGGTGACACCCCTACAAGCCTGAATTTGACACTGCCAAAACGGACAGGGAGATAGCAACCCGAATTCTGAGTCCAGGGGTGTCTATAGATGATACCCCAAGTGAACCCACAAGTGGAGCAAGTGCATTTTGAGTTTGGATTTTTCAACCTGGACCCACCGTTTTCCCAGGGATCCTTTCCATAATGTTGTCAAGCACTTAACACATAACAATCTGAGCCCGTCAGTGGCAAAAACAACTTTTCAAGGACGTACATTGATGGGCGCAATTGCCCCAAAGGGTTAACAATGCAGACGTTTCACGGCTGTGTTCTCGCTCAATACTGGACCAATTTTAAAAAATGGCTATGCACAGGGATTTTGTTAGTTAGGGTTTTTTTCAACCTTTCAACTTGAGGTCTAAGTTATCCTTTAATGCTGACTTTAACCATGAACAAAAGATTGAAAAAGCTGGCACCTACACACTCACCAGGAAATTCTTGGCATGTTCGGAACTGAACATGTGAACAGTGCTTTCCTTTTCCTCCAGATTTCTGCCACAGAGCAGACAGAGAAAACCCCATTTCTTTGAATTCTGTCCATGCGTCACGCTGTACCTCACCACAAAATCTTGACCTAAAGAAAGGAATCAGAAGCCGAGGAAAGTAGATTATTAGAAAAGAAGGAGGGGAACAATTCAATAAATGAACAGTGAGATACGAGTGCATACGAGCTCACTGAAAACACTACCAGCTAATGAGTAAATAGGCCTTGAGTGGTCAAACTGAGAATAGTCGGGCTCCCACATAATCCCAAAAAAAAAAATCACCAGACCGTGCGATGACATGGTGACGACAAGAGCTTCAATTTTATATAAACTGAGTAGAAAGACAAAAACGTGAGGGAACCAGTGTTCAAGAACACAAAAGTTACACAGATAAAGAGTTTTAAAATGTTTAAAACATCTTTTAAAATCTGAAACACAGAACAGCCAAGTATATTTTAGAATACAAAGAGGATTAATGAACCACAGAATGCTTCTGCAATGGGAAAGTACAGACGTTTTACCATATTGAAGATGATGACGCTTGACATACTCACATGACACACCTCACAGTCACACGCACACCTCACACACACACACACACACACACACACACCTCACACACACACATACACATGGCCCATACTCATGACACCTTACGTACACACACGCCTAACCACACCATACATACGGCATACAGCGTGATCTTGTTGACCAGTAGAAAGTGTGGAAGGCTACAGTGTGCCCTTGTTTAAAGGTAGAAAGTGTTCTTTGAGGGCCCTGCTCATGTGCTTGCTAAATGTAAACATCTAGGCTCACAAGATACCATATGCAAGGGCCTTAGGCGCTTGAACACAATAGTGAGGAGGAGGTGCGACCTTAAGTTGTGCCCTGTTTTGGCTACATATACTCTGCTCTTACTAATGTTTATTGGACTTCTTCGAACAACCTGGTTGTGAGACAGAACGCCCGTCAAAGCGCTTGACTATTATTGTATTTGATTCTATGTTTATGATTTTATTCTGTGTGACCTTTCTACTCAGTTTGGATGACACTAGTTTAAATGGAAGAAATTCCACCACAGCTTCTCTATGTAACAAATATATGTTCATCAATATGAAAATATATTATGATTGAATGAATCAAATGGGAAGGGACATTTATTAATTCACCATAAGGACTACCTAGGGACCTAGAATGTAATGTAGTGACACAATTTGTGAATGGTTTTGTGAAGTGTCAATCCTAAATGCTGTACAACATTGGGCGGTGCGTAGAACTGCAAATAAATACCAACAAATAGAAAACAAGTGCTCACCTAGCAATGGATATCCAGGCTTCAGGTTGGGTGGCCATGGGACTGTGATATTAAGCACATCTTAACATTTGATTTCATTTTGTTTACAATTACAAAAAAACACAAAAAAAAGGCACTACTTTGATTACCAACCTCCATTTCTCAAATGATAATGAACAGTCCCGAGGTCGTCTGTAGTCAAGTCTTCAACAGAACATTAAAAAAAGATAAGTGAATAAATAACAAGCAAAAGGAGCAAACTGCATTCCAACAAACTACCACTGATACGGTTGTGCCAAAGTTACTTTGGTTACTTACTGACGAAGTTCCAATTGAGCTTTGAAAATATGCAGTAGGGTATATCAAACACCTGTCAGAGAGATAATTACATTCATTCTTTAAAATCGCATTTAAAACAAAAGGGAATGTGTAGACAAACTGATTTGTGCGAATTGGTATGTCACTTTTTTGGCGATAGTACTACACTAGTCCTACTGTATATGGGCCACCCTGCTGTATCCGTACCTTCAGAATGTGCTGTCCATTGGGCTGCTGCTCCTCCAGCGCCAACTGCCTCAGGTCCCTTATGTCCATCTTGGAGTCCCAGGCAAAAGGCATCCTCTGCCGCAGCCGCGGATCACCCAGAGAGAGCAGGTAAAGAGGGGATATTGTGCTACATGGTCTTCTCATACTGACGCCTGTACTCAATTTAGGACAAGAGCTTCTCATGGGGTAATCGTCGATATGAGAGAGCAGGAGGGAAAGAGCGCACACTAACACATTTGCCTTTGGAATGTCTCTCTTTGCAGCAGCTTTGATTGATTTTCAGGTGAATTCCAACTCCTTTATCTTCTAAAGCCAAGGCTTGCAAACACCTTTACCCTTCCCCCTGCCTAAAGCGTCCATGGTATTTGCCTCTGCTAGGTTATTTTCGGTTCCTTGCATTTCTTCTAGAACGTCGGTTCTCGGTAACGGCTTGTGGGATCGCAACGGTGCTTACCACGGAGTGCATCGCATGGCTCTGAGACCTCATGTGCTTCCAGACTTCTGCGTCCGAGAAACACTTCCTACAGGCAAAGCATATGTAAAGTACTGGACTCTTAGCCTCGGAACAGATGCAGACCACAATGAAGAGAAGACCTGAAACACAATGTGTTCATTTTGATAAGATGAAGACCCAAGACAGAAATGTAATAACCAAAACAAATAACCACTACACACACACAACAAAGTGAAGACCACCACATTTCAAGGGTATGCCTCACCTATGATGGGTTCATTTGGCCTTTGGTTGAAAAGGCACAGCTTCAAGTGAGGGATGCACGCTAACGTTTAAACAAAAAATAAAAATTGTAATATTTTGTACAATTTAACTACGATAATACATGCATCGTACAGCACAGCCAAGTATTGTCTTTTTGTAGTTTGCCATGAAGTTCACTGTGAGACACATTAGTTCACTGTGTGAGACACATTAGTTCACTGTGTGAGACACATTAGTTCACTGTGTTGAGACACATTAGTAGAACATGTTCCCAAACGCTGTAATGTGTAATGTGACCTCTATGTGATACAATGATAAACAAAATTTGTCACATAATGTCACACATTCAATCACACATAATGTCTTTGAAATCCAACTAACCAAGTACTTTGTGCTCTTGACTTTGACGGGGACTAAAACGTAAAAATAAAAATAAAAATACCTTTTTGGCCGTAATCTTCCACTGCTGAAGGAGTGAATAAGAGTTGTTAGTAAGGGCCAGACGTGGTGGATAGATGGACATAACTGTACACTGCAACAAATGATTATTTTCATAATCGATTAACCTAGTGATTATTTTTCCCGATTAATCGATTAATCATTTAGTCTATAAAATGTAATAAATAATAGCAAATGCCATCATCAAGTTACCAGATTTTCTGGACCAGAGTCCAAAGCGATGTCATAGATGTGCTTGCTTTATCTGACAAGCAGCCAAGAAAAACTAAACTATTCCTTTTATAATGATCCATGAACCAAATATTTTAATTGAACGGCAACATTAAGCAGCAAATGTTTGTTATTTGTACTTGATAAATGACGTGAACGATTAATCGATTATGAAAATTTGATTTGATTCATTTTCTGTCGCTCGACTAAGCGTTGCAGCCCTATTGTACACCTTTAACCAGAGAGCAGTACCTGAGTCAAAGATATTCCTCAGTTGCTGTAGGCGTTGGAGCATATAAAGACAAAGTATGTTAGGAAACATCAATATAAAACAAGAAAATACAACAATATGACCGTATGAAAATTGGCTTACAATGGCATGGCCCCGATTGTTCACATGTTGGGAGTATTTGGATAAAAAAATATCCGACTTGCAGTTCTGCCAAGAGATGATGAAATTATATCATTAGTTAACATTAGGAAGGCAGTCGGCGAAGTAGAAATGTCTTGAACCTGATTAAATGTACCTGGCAACGTAGTCTCCAAGATATTTTAGTGGGACATTCTGCAAAGAGGCATATCAAAATTGTACATTTCAAGACCAGATTTATTAACAAAAAAAAGCTACAATGGCAGTTTATGCGAGTTAACTGGCTGCCAAAAGCCACTAGATCTCCATTATTTCTAAAAACCTTTCTGACTTTTTTCTTTCAAATTCTTAACCTCTTCATCAGGGCTCAGGTTTTTGCCAAAATAACATACCCAAAGTGAATAGAGTACATCTCCACAACTACAAGGGCCATAATACGGACAGAGGGCCTCACGGAATAAAGAGGTTTACTTACCGTTTAAGTACGATGAACCTTTATCACTCCTGCCGACTACCGCTGTTTCTAAGAAGATAAGACAATTGTATTGTTCATACAAGCAAGATCTCCATGGGCCTGGTTATTGTTCAAGTCATTTCATTTAATTACATCTTCAATACCACTAAATAGAGTTGCTGACGCGTCACACACACAGATTTTTACGTTGTCATCCCTACCACCATGAGGTGTGGCAAGACAGTCGGTTTATTGTCTAACCGCAAGATACTCTGCTTAAGAGCCCAGGAACAAACTATGCCCATTATGGGTCTCGTGGCTGTTTTCGACTTGACTCACACAAGCCAAGTTCAACATGATAATTACCAACCTAAAGGTTTAAGTTTAATGATTGGTCTTACGAATGCCATAGATATAAGGCTGGTTGGTGGTGGTGGTGTCCACTCCGCCCCTGCCACCGAACCACGCCCAACTATAATCACTAGCATATCATCGGTATTGATTATGGTGCTTCCCGTGTTCTTTGGTCCTGCCTTGTCCATTCTGCACCGTGGTATGTGGTTTCACGCTTCAACATTTTTCTTTAGAGCTCATGTATGCTTCCAGGGATGGCCCTGGTGAACTAATGCAATTACACTTTTGTGTAGAACTTATAATGGGAGACATTTTACCACAAAATGTAATCACCATCTTGTCAACAATCTTTTAACACAGTTTCACTGACTTTATTCATTACTTATTGGTTATTAATTCAATGCAAATACAGACATTCGTCTCCGACGGTGTGTTTCTGTTATACTTTGGGTGTGTGATTACAGCTAATGTAATTTGAAGGAGGTGTGGCTAAGTAGATACTGGTAGACACTACCACACAGTCCTGATCACAGCGCTGATTTAACAAACACTTCTAATACTTATGAACCTTTACTCATACTCAAATTTTGGTATATGCACAATAAGACACCCAACCTTTTTACATTATGTATGCATTTTTGTATATTTTTGGACAGGTTTTCAAAGGCTTTAAAACTCCTACTCACCAAGGGGATCTCCAGGTTGTACAGTCGTGATCAGGCTACTCCCATTGCACTCCACACTGAGGGTTTCCAGCGTGTCCAAGGCTGTGGACGCCATGGAAACGTGTGTGAGAACACCGTTATCTTGAGGATCTGGAATGTCTTTAAACAACGTACATAATACTCACCCTTCGAATAGGACGCATTAATGGACGATTTGAACACATCCGGCGCCACGGTCACTTGCTTTAACAGAAAGACAAATCATTTCAGAACTTTACTCGTCTACATGCCACTTTTGTCATATGTCAAAGTGTGGAAATAAGAGTCCAAGAGAGGATTAGGCTTCTCAGACACTTATCGTGTAACGGCACGGTGTGTGTGGCGCATTTCATGTCAGACTGACTTCAGACTGCTGAGGAATAAGAGATCACTCCACATTCGGGCTTGTGGCTAATCATTGACTTTCTCGTTTAAATCTTAGTCTGTAACTTGGGAGATCTGGGTGTCTGACCATTGGCTAAGTTAAGTTAGCCAATGGTAATACGTTAACATAAGTTAATCTTCATTTTACTCCAACCGACTCTCTTCTAGCTATACAACATTGTTCTGGGGGCATAGTTAAATCAGCGACATCTGTTTTTTATAATGATGTGCATCTCCCATTATCAACATTTGGCTTTAACTTTAACAGTTGATTTAAACTTTTTTGGTTTCATTTTGATTTAAATTCATTTTGCACGTACTGGCTTTGTTGTATTGACATCGTGACTTGCGGACATATTTACAAACAATACACAAGTGACGTCGTCTTTGAGCCTTGTCCTGCCTGGATCATTACATAAGGAGACACTGCAAAGCGGTAGGCACACCTTGACGTTATTGTCCGCTCTACCCCGTTCCTCGGCTTGCGCTGCATAATGGCACATCATGGAGGTGAAGGGGTCGCTGTAGTACGTGTAGCACTGCTTCGATCTCAGAGTCGATGGGTGCCACGCTTTCTACATACAAACATATTCCACGTTATTAAAAAGGCACACGCACAAAACACACACACACACACACACACACACACACACACAAAAAGGTACTGGGTTCGATTCCCCAATGTCCCCAACCTACCTGTAGGCATCCCCGAGCATATGACGCCCAACCTCTAACCTTGCACCCTAATGGCGACATGTTTCCATGCAGAATTCACAGTAAGCCACTGTGGCTCAAAGCCTTTCTTTACAATGACACAAACAGCAGCGGGCCAATATAGACAACTCCACCACGGTGGGTCCACTTACGATGTAGCGGTAGACATGGTCAAAGCTGATGACGTGGCTGATGACGCCGTTCCTGCGCAGCGTGATCTGGCAGAGGGTGCACAGGTAGAACCTCTTCCCGCCCGTAGAACCGCCCTCCCCGTCACAGGCGCACTCCACCAGGTGCCGGAGACCTGCAGGCAAGACGGCGAAAAAGAGTCAAGGAGTCGAAGTGGCAAAGTACAAAGTCTTTTATTAGAACTTGCTACAGGTATAACAAAAAGGAGGGTGGTCAGCTGAGCGTCCTCCAGTCTGTCCAGTCCTTCCCGCCTTTGGATTCTAGGCAATCCTCATCATACACATCTGTATCCCCCTTACTAGGTTACACCCATGATTGTTCTTAACTCTCCCTGGAGATACAGACAAACCGGTGCCACCCTTATTGTTAACCCCAGCTGACCTCTGGCCTTTTACCCCCCCTCTTTTGACCCTGGTGACCCCGGAGCCACCATTTACTCATCTTTAAGTAATGACCCAAGATTCTTCCTGAATTCTGCCAGACCATCTGGGATGGATATGCATATTCTGACTAGAAGATACTGACTACATTCAATGGTGAAATTCTCCCATAAAGGTTGCGCGGAGAGTGTACTCTGTTGTAGCCTGTACTCTGTTGTAACCTGTACTCTGTTGTAGCCTGTACTCTGTTGTAGCCTGTACTCTGTTGTAGCCTGTACTCTGTTGTAGCCTGTACTCTGTTGTAGCCTGTACTCTGTTGTAGCCTGTACTCTGTTGTAGCCTGTACTCTGTTGTAACTAGGGTTGGGTATCGTTTGAATTTTATCGATTCCGGTTCCGGTTCCAGTTCTGCTTATCGATTCCGGTTCTTAACGGTTTCGAGTTTCGGTTTCAATATGGTAAAAAAAAAAAAAGGTCAAATGTTTAGATAACAAAAACATCTTTATTCTTTTAACAATAATAATAACATGTTGAGCTGCTTGTTGCTTGTAAGATGCACGCACACAACAGCTCGCGCTGGCGGACCCGCTCGCACTCGGAGACCGCAACACACCAAACACGGTACATTGTTTTAAATCGATGCCGTGCAGCCTTAGATGTTCGGTGAGATTTGACGTGCAACCTGCCTTGCAGCTAATGCATTTCCCACATTTACTGCACTTGGCCGTGTCGTCGCTTTCTTTTGCATAATAAAGCCACACTTCTGACCGTGTGCTTCGGTCCATCTTTCACACTGCTGATATTAGCATGGACACGTTGCGTTGTTGCGTTGATGCGTGACGT
>OMNR01094983.1:0-15000 GCA_900303205.1 Mora moro
ATGGGTGAAACTAAGTGGTACACAATTAGGTCAGTGGTTTGGAGTATTTTAAGCAGTGGCATTAACTTTTATTTGTGCACGTTGAAATGTATTTCATTTGGTCGCTGGACAGAGTTGAGCGTGTGGTGTCATAGATCACATCTTGAACCTTTTAATCCATCTGAAGATTGAACAATATATAAAGTGGTACATATATAAAAAAAACAAAGACATGATGATATTAGTAAAACATTGCAAACATTAATTGGAAAAAAACATCTGATATGAGATATGTAAATCATGCAAATTATGTCTGCAAAAGTGGCAATTGTTGTAGGTCGGAATAGTGCAATAAACCTGAACTATTCCAAAACAAATACTAAAAAAAAATGTATTCAGCTGTAACTTATACGTATACAGAGGTGGAAGATCAGCTGATCGAGTAGTTATGCAATATAACATGCCTCCTCACCCGTCAGCATGTTAGCATGTTTAGCGTGCCATTGGGCCACATGTATTGTAATACAATAACCCCACCCACCTGGTGTTTCCCCAACAGGAGGTTTATTCATGCTCGTCACTCTTATCTTCTGCATGCTCCACCACAGAGGGCTGGACCAGCCGGTCGTAGGAGAACACCATCATGATCTGTAGGCAGCGTATAGACGACACAACAGGCAGGACGCCTGGGTCAATGCCGGGGATTTCTATTTTTACGATGGCAAGAAGAAGAGTCCTGCGTTGTCAAAAGTCCAAGTGTTCATCAAATATGCAGGTCATTCTGTACATTGGAATTGTTATGGCAAGGCTACATACCAAGAATAAAAGCCATGAGGAAAAACACACATAGCAGGAGTAATGGATGCAAAAAGTAGCAACGGTTGTATAAATATAAGACAAAATAAAAATATATAATGTAAAAATGTAGTGAACTGCGAATGTAGTGAAGTGCAGGTAAAACTTATTTAGGAAGCTTTTCATTACAGCTGAATAGAGGAAAGAGGGTCGGGAAGTTATGACAAAATGAGGAATAACATCACATGCATAGATAAGAACCACCCAACCACAACATTGTCTCAGGATTATTGAATTATTCTCTCTCTCTGTACCGTCAGCAGCAGCAGAAGGGCCATGATGACCCCAAGCATGATGTACATGTTTTCAGTGAGGCCCCCGGCCCACAGGGGCCCCAGGATGGTAGCTAGACCCCCCACTGAGCGACGGACTCCCTGGCTGAAACCTGGTATCAAATCAAAGCACATATTCACATAACGGACACACACACACAAAGGCTCTTAGGAGATGAAGACAAAACATACTTTGTATATATTCATTATAGCAAATATATCAAAATGTCAAATAGTATTAAATATAAATGGGTGGTAATTAACCCTAATGAGGCCTCTTAATAAATGCTAATATATAGCTTAAACAGTGAATGTGTCACAATTATCACAAAAATCATAGCATATGCAACACCGACAGATTCATGCCAAAATGATGTTAAACAATACTCGCTCTTCTCCAGCAGATGGTGCTGTTGCTCACCTTGTGTTTTTTCAGAGGTGACTTTGGAGAAGAGGGAGACTTGGGCCACAGCAACGAAGGGCAAGCCAAGAACCTGCAGGAACACGCCGATGATGAACTCCGTCAGTTGATAGGGGAAATCACCTACAGCCCACACAAGACAAACAAACGATCACTAACTAAGAGGAGTGGTTTGACACTTCACTAACATTCTTTTTAGCCTGTTAATTTTTCAATAGCCAAAAAAGACGTGGAATTGGTATATATATGTATATGAATTGGTATGTAAACACGCTGAAACTTCTTTCAAATGAACAAAAGGAATTGTTCTGTTAACACCAACATGACAAAGTTCATTGTAACTTTTTTTTTGCACTACCGCCAATACAAAATTCCTATAGCAACTACTTGTCTGTTTAAAATTGTCCCAAAGTACTTGAGATGTCGTGCATGCAACTACTCCAATTTGAAGTCGCTTCGGGTAACAGCCTCTGCCGAATGAGTAACGACGTGACTGTAGCAGTACTTGTAAAGTAAACGTTAAGGTGGGGGTGAGGGTGGGGGTGGAGCAGTGTGGTGCGGACGGACCGATGGGGTTGGCCAGGAAGATGAGGCACCAGACGGAGGAGACGTTGCAGATGGCGAGGCCGATGGCCAGCACCACCCGCTCCACCGCGCGCCGGCTCAGCCAGTGCACAAACAGGAAGCCGGCGATCACCTCCACGCCGCACACGCAGTACATTACGCTGTTCTCCAGCTCGCCGAAGCCGAAGTACTTCTGGGTCAGCGGGGTCACCATGGTCTTCAGGGAGCCAGGCGAAGAATAACGGTCCACATTCAAGTTGGAGGGAAAAAAAAAGGACGTCTGATGTGAAGTTTCTATTTACTATTTAGTCATTTATCTTGTACTCGCCTTTATTTTTGTATACACATACAGGAAATGAGCCACGAGACGATATTCAATAAAAATTAATGACCGGAGCGAGAGAGCGCGAGAGCGAGAGAGAGAGAGCGAGATGGGGACTGTACCTCCAGTGCAGTCTGGTTGAACAGAGTGATGAACTGTGCAGCCAACAGAACAATCACCTCTTCCCTCAGAAACTCTAAAGAGAGACAAAGAAAGAAAGAAAGAAAGAAAGAAAGAAAGAAAGAAAGAAAGAAAGAAAGAAAGAAAGAAAGAAAGAAAGAAAGAAAGAAAGAAAGAAAGAGAGAGAGAGAGAGAGAGAGAGAGACAATAGAAATCATGAAATAAAAAGGAGACAACCAGGGGAAATAAAAGCTGGACAGCGGGTGTGTTGTTAGGCTATGTTGTTATGTTATGTTACACTGTGTTATGTTGTATCTTATGTGTTCATCCCGTTACACACCTCTGCTGATGTTGCACCTCGTGAAGGGACCGGCCGGCTCCACGGGCTCGGGGGACTCGGACCGGCGGGAGAGGTCGCCGTTGGAAACGGCGCGGGAGACGTGGTTCCCGGGCGGGTCGGGGGTGATCACCACGCCGTAGGACCCCTGCAGCTCGTTGGACGTCATCAGCGGCTTGCCCTCGTCGTCCTCCTCCTCCTCCTCCTCCTCCTCCTGGAAGTCCTCGTCCTGTTCCACCGGCAGCGATGGCTGCCGCCGCCGGCGCCGCCGCCGTACGCCTTCCACGTCCTCCTGGCCGGCGGTCGTCGTGCTCTCCCCGGACCCCCCCCTCTCGAGAGGCGGGAGGTCCCAGTACATGAAGACCACGGCCAGTTGCAGGAGAATCCACATCAAACACATGAAGAGCTGGAGGGGAGGGTAGGGGGAACGCAATTAAAGAACATTGTTCATAGTAATATTATTCACCTATTTAACAAAAGTAAACAAACAAACGATTAAATTATGTTTATTATTTATGTTACGTCAAAATGTAATCAATGCATCTTCCTCTATAACTCCTCTATATAACTGTGTGTGAGTGTGTGAGTGTGTGTGTGGGGGGGGGGGGATATGACACCTCATCCACTACAACTCCTTCATAGAAAGTCTGAAACATTGTTTCGCCAGTATCCCGTTTTACTTGAAAATACAGTATATCATGATATTACAGAAGGAACACGCTCTCAAAATACCATTTCTCTGAGCCTTGACCACTAACCACGCACAGTGCCCCATTAAAATGACAAAAGATCGCCTTCAGCCATGTCCTATTGTTTTCATAAAACATTTCCAGCATGTAGTAGCACAGACAGAACAAGTATAGCCATGATTTAAATGGAGAGTTCACTCGTTACGTTATGAATATGTAACTATATACAGTGCTAGCATATTTGGCGCTTACCCCAGGTGCAGTATATTTATTGACCACAAATGGACCGATGTGGAAGTCACACAATCGCAGGAACAGGTTGAAGGCAGGGCCTAATAGAAAACACAGTTACGTCATGGGAGATCAGGCCGTATTCAATAAACTAGACATGGAGTAAAACAGAGTTACAGATTATCAACACACAATTCTTATACGCAAGTATGTTTTACATGCAGTGCAGTAGACTACATTGAGGTTTGTTTACTGCATCCTATAGACTCACTACCCCAACCCGAGGTCAGCCCTTTTCATTTGCTTGATTTCATTACATACTATTTTGGAGTTTTCTTCGATGGAAAACTATGTGATTTATGATCTGTGCGTGTGTGTGTTAGTCTGATGTTATCCAGATCATGTGTTTTCTGTTACAAATGGAAAGGTACACGTAACGTTGAGCACGTGCATAACCTCACCGTACATCCCATGAGACAAGGCCCAAACTGAGACAAGATCACAGTTTCACATAATTCCTCAATTCTGACTCTTGCAGACACAAGACGGAGAATCCAGGTATTGTGTACCCGCCACTGTATCCCACAGGCAGAAATCATTCTGCCGATGTTCAAATCACCACAAAAACTAAATGCTAAAAGTACGTAAAGTATCAACCCTAAACCCACTTGACTTTAATTCATTTCACTAGCATTGTGAAAGTTAAAGCAGCAGATTATACCGGCATGATAAAACAATTGCACTGCACGGAGAGAAACTTTTAGTTACTTGATCTCTGAGTTTAAATCAGTCCAAAAATATATTTAAGCTTTAAGAACACATCAAAATGCAGCTACTGAACAACTTTGTATTTCAACGTGTCAAAAATGCCTTCCATTGTGTGAGCGGCGAGAGGGGCAACACAAGGCAATGAAGAAGGAAACAACGTCACAGAAAGCAAGATGGAGAAATGACTGACAACTGGAAACTGCGGGTAAAAAAAACTGACCAATGAGAAGGCCCGCTTGCCGACATGCCATGGCGGCGGCGAACACTGAGGAGCGGTCCTCGGGGGCGGTGCTTCTGCTGAGGAAACCAAAGATGGACGAACCGGCACCTGTGCCGACCCCTGGAGAAAGAAAGTTAAATCAGATGTCACTTGTCAACCTTCAGATCACTTTATTGATCCCGGAGGGAAATTGTTTCTTACAACTGCTCTGCTAAAGATAATAGAAAATATTTTATTTAAAAAAATCGAATAAATTTTTTTTTTCAAAGTACAGTAAAGCAATATAGAAAACGGTGCATATGTGCAAGAAAATGTACATACAGTAGCTCATGAAAACGACAATATGTGCAATGACATTGCACATATCGAATATTTACACAAATAGGCCTACAGACAATATTCGTTTCGAAGCTGCATAGTGGAATATAATTTTAGCGCCGAAGCATGTCTTTGAATATGATCTCTCTGCAGGGTGAAGGGTAAAGGGTGTAAAGATGGAGCCGTGTCCGTCGTTCATTTGGACTCACCTGCCACCAGACGGCTTGCCAGCAGGAGCCACTTAGAGTAGCCCATGAAGTACATGAAATTACCTACAGAGAGAGTTGGAGAAGTAAATGCATAGTGAGACACATGGTATCAAGAGTGAAGCAGAAGTATAAATCTATTCCTCGTCAATTTAAAAGGGGGAATATTAGGAAGTTTATCATGTTGAAAACCAAAGGATAGATGCAATGAAAACTCAAATTTCAATGACAAATGCAATGACAATTGTAAAATGTTCATCACGATAGCGATTTGCGTGACCCACCGATAATCTCGAAGCAATTAGCAAACAGGATGATCTTCTTGGTGGTCCGCGTTTTGTCAGACAAGTGGCCAAACACGGGCCCGGAGAGCAGGCCGCTCAGGCTGAAAGCTGATAGGCCCAGACCCAGGAAGTAGGGTGCAGCTCCAAGGGTCTGCAGGTACTTCCATATCGTGGGTAATATCACAGCTTCAATGACAGACCAGGGGAGGGGAGGAGAGGGAAAATGTTAGATATCAGACCAATTATTTGGTTAGTTGGTAAAAATGACCAGTGTGAGTTTGTGTGTGTCAGGTACAACACTGATAGCCATGGAGACAGTATTATCTAACTATCTATCAAGTGTACTGGATTGTTATAATTTTTAGAGGCAAGGCAAGTTTATTCATATAACACCCTCAAACACAAAGGCCATTCATTGTGCTTTACATAGGCAATCACATTTTTTAAAGTTTTGCTCTGGAAACATAACAGCAGTAAAGAAACCTGGTAACTAACTGTAACTAACCTGGTAACTAACTGTAACCAGGTTACAATCGGATTTCTAGTGTGCATGTAAACGCACCGTCTACATAGCCTCCTGGCCTCAGCCTCCTATGAGCCTCCTGTCCTCCTGTTGGGCTGATTGCTCACAGATCTAATCACCTGGGATTCATCTCCATGACACCCATGCATTCTTTGAGGTCATCAATGTTTGTTGCAAGAAAATCACAGCCCCTGAGGGCAGACAAGGCTCACACACTAGACGAGGGGAACACTAAAAAGGGTTCTTGTGCAGTAACTGGTAGAACTGATTAACTTGTAAATCAACAGCTATTTTAATGTGATGTTGGTTAGTCATCACAAGCCATTTCAACGTCTACCCTTTAATGACATCACACTTGGGACCATCCACCCAGACGTATGATAGATAGATCAACTAACCAGTGATTCCCAGTGGACTGTACCAACTGGCAAGCTGGTCTACCCACCATACCTCTCTGGGTGAGTAAACAAACCCAGTAATAAATACATTAAAAGTCAATGGAGAAGAATGTCCTTAACATATTTTAATTCATCCAAGATGTTCATTCTCTGCTCTGTCAGAAAAAAAAACCAGAACAAAACTCCCAAATAAGATCTGCAGTAGAGGTCTTCCCCTGAATACAGAGTGGGTCATTATCACATTATCACACAGACAAAGGACAGTGCAATTCGTAGAAGACACAGGGTTGGCTGCCATTCGTAAGTAGTAAGAAGTTATTGTCCTAACTTGCTGGATCAGCAAATCAGGAATTCCATAGAGCCTATAGGGCAGTCAGGAAACCTATGTATGTGCTACAAGTATTTTGCTATTGCCCTGCACTTTGGAATGCTGGAAGACCTGCTCTATTCGTGTTTTTATTTACCTCGGAAATATATTGCTGTCTCTTTCTAACAAATGTACTTGTAAGTCGCTTTGGATAAAAGCGTCTGCTAAATGCCCTAAATGTAAATGTAAATGTACAAGTAACCAGTCTTACAGACTATGGTACCAATGTGAGTGTGCTACATTGACCTCCACATTGATTCATGTTTCATTCAATCAACGAATTTGCACCATAAACCATATCATCTGCAGAATAAAATAAAATAAAAGACCCCTCCTATATAACCCCAACACGAGACTCTAGCCAAGTTTAAACTTAAAGGGCCCCTATTTTACCACCAGGTGTGAGTCTGATGAGCCATTACAAGCCGTTTCAAAACTATCATGTGATGTAAAATAAAGGCCATTTAAAAAGCGACGCCTGTTGTAGTAAGTAATGTCAGCTGGATAGAGTAATAGTGGGCCTATTACTTACTTACTATTTTTCTTTTTTTCATATAGGCTAATGCATGAAAAAACATACATGAATATAAGTTACAATGATTATTATACTTTTTTTAATATAACTTTCCCTTCCCTTTAAAATATTGTAGGCTACCGTTCATTTGGCTTTCGTTTTTTTAAAGCAGTGCCAAAACACTCAAATGAAATGCTTTATCTTACCATACTCAATGCCACTGAAAAGGAAGATGAGTCCAATTGTGAAGTAAGTCAACTTCTTTTTCTTTCGATGGTCCATTGGAAGTATTGTACCGTCACTTATTGTCTTGAAATAGTTATTTCCCTGAGTAGTTTTACTGCATAATCATCCTTACAATGATTACCAAGAACAGAGTTTGAGTTAATCCAATGCTCAGTGTGTCCAATTAAATCCAACTGCAATGTCATTCTGGTCAACCCAGTTTGCCGGCACAGTCTTCTTGGCATCCCAAACCACTCATATGAATAAACTATAACGATAAACGCATACCTTTGTGTATTTGTATTTAATTTATTTAGTATTCAAGTGTTGCGACGCGCTGTCCCGCAACGTCCATGACCTGGACACCGATCTCACCGAGCAGGTAACGCTAGAAGCGGAGCACCTCTAGTCCAAATACACGCCTGTCTTCGCAAATATGTACGCTCGCCTTCAAACAAACCATTGGCGAATTGAAACGTGTCGCAACCGAGTCGGACATCGTTAAAGCTCAGACGCACAATGCAAACGCGGAGTACGTGAGCATACTGAGCGACACTCGACTCTCACACCACCGGCGATTACGCAATATTAAACCCTGGAACGATTACTTCCGGTTGCCAAATATGACTGTCGCCTTCCCCTATGAGCCTTCCTAACATGTATTAAACCCCACATTAATGTTCGTTGGATTCACTAAAGTCACACCGTGTACTGTCCTGTCACTGTCCGACCTGGCTGTATTTTATTCTCAAGTATGATCGTTGTCCAGCAATATTATCCAAAGCTGTTGGATCCCAATCCAGTTCTGAACGTGTGGTCATCCGCGCGCAGTTCGATGATCCTATGCGAGAAAAAACGTGCACCGTGTGTCATGTAATGGCCATGCAGTTATCCCCGTCCTGTGACTCCCATTAGGATGTACAGAGACGCCTGTGTCACACATCGCTGCCATGTGCTCCACTAACTCAATTTCAATGTGATGACACAAGCAGCATTCTTGTTATAAGTGGTATCCAAGGAAATATAGAACATTTAGCCCATGCCTATCGCATGGAATCCAAACTTTGCAAGAGCATAGTGTATTGTTAGAGATTAGATTATCTCATACAGCATTTTAATAGTATACAAAAAAAAGTTTGGTTTTCCAGTTGAGTCCACCTGTAGATATCACTAGATACCAAAATATGCTTTTGTGAGCAACATAACACCTATAAAAATCAATATACACATCCACTTATGTAAAACAAAAAAAATAGATTTATTTACACAGCTGATGACATTTGCAATTTTTTGCAAATTTTTCCCATTGTGTCTGTTTCTACCAAGTGGTCCATCTCTTTAGAAACATTAAAGTAACAGAATAAAAAAGAAATATGATGCAATATACATCCTTCTTCCTCTGGGCTATAGTTTGAGCTAGCATGATAGCCCGAGCTTCATACTGAAGAGGTTGGAATGGGCACGTTTACAGTTCAGTTCAACAGCAGGGCAGCCGGTGGCCCATTAGTAACCGACTGGAGGAGTCAGTGTTGGTGGCGATGGGGGTAAAAAAAACAACAACAAGGGTGCTTTAGAAGGCCAGTTTCTTCATGAGAAGGTAGACCTTGGAATCCACCTCGAAGCCATGGAGGTTATTTGCGTCTCCTTGTAGCCTCATGAGGAGGCCGCCGTATGAGACGTAAGCAGAGCTGAAAAAACAAGAGCAACCCAGGGTGAGTGCAGAAGACGAGTGCGCTGGACCTCACATTTTTATAGCCCTTAAAAAGGTGCAGCAGGTAAGATATAAGAGCTATTATCCAAGCATAATTTGACAGAAATGGCCCAGCCATTCGGCAGCTATTAGTGAGTGAAATGCACTGTGAGAATATCTGATTTCGAGTTGAGTGTGCCTGCCGATTTAGGTTTTAGACCACTCACGGGTAATTTCTGATCAATCTGGGCATCTCTTCCACGATTGGTTCGGAGAATTAATCTTGCTTGTCAATCACAGGTTTGTGAAACTCAAAAGGCAGAGAAACGTAGCGAAGGAGGGAGCAGAGATGGGAGCGAGGGATGTTTTTTTGGTTTGTTTCAAACTCTCGCCCTCTTCTGCACTCTCTCTTTAGAACTCTCGAATCTTACCTACAGCATGTTTAAATCATAGTTAGGAGATGCAATATCTAGGGAACAGGTTTCTTGGCGGTACTGTTATTTCTCCCCCACCATGATGTCATTGCCTCATCAATAGGTAATTTTCGCATATAAACACTGTCACATGGGACAGAAATATGTTTTTTAATTAAATGGCACAAGACAATCTGTATTAATATTGGCCATGTTCACGACATCTACTGATATTAACCATATTATATATTCTGGACGATATATCGGTGCATCCCTAAAAATATCAGTAATCACTGCCATGATTTGTTACTCTTCATCACACCCACTATCAACACACCCATGTCCTCCCTATAAATATTCTCTTCAGTCATTACTCTTCTCACATAGGTTTGAGCGTCTAGGTAAACCAATTGAAACACCCAAACTAATTATTAAAAGTAATCCGAAATTAATTTGATCTGATCTCATCTTGGGACACATGCCGAAATCCCAAATCCTCCCGTTCCATTTAACTTCAACGAAAGATGCACACATTATACTAAATATACGAATTACACAGAAAATGAAAAACAAAACCAAAAAAATCACTTACAGGCGTGTGGCTGCTTCCGTGGAGGTCTCGTCACCCTCGATCTTATAAACTTTTCCATACATTACATAGTCAAACTGGTCTGCTCTGTAGAATGCAAATACAAAAGAAAGTAAGCAAAACAGTGATGTGATTTTTTTTAATTTTTTTTTATTCGGAATAAAGATAACGTGCTAAAATAGATCACCTGTCCTGTACATACATGTTTGTATTCTGTAAAGTTACTTATTTATATATATTTTTTTATCTCTTATGTCTGTACACCGAGAGTGCCTGAATTGATATCCCTTGTATGTGTAAAGAATTGGTTGACAAATTGAAGCCAATTTGGATTGTGAATGAAGTTCAAACCTTGAAGGGCGGTCATCTTGGGGGTTGTACTCCCCGTCATCTGGTGTTCCGTCCTCGTACAGCGTGCTAGCGATGACCAGCCGGAACTTGTCCCCTACGACCAAAGAAACACATCAGAGAATGATTGTTACTTTTCTAACGTTTGTTACTTATGATACTAAAAATAGCATTACTTACACCATTTTACGCATTAAAAAAAGGCCTACAAAACAAGATTTAACCTCTATAGTATATAGGGATTAGTATTTTAACACTGATCCAATGTCAGAATTAATGGGCCCAGGCTGGAAGCTAAGTAAATGGTTACAATTGCACAACATGGCGACGTACATTAGAATGTTTTCCTGATGATACAAAGAGCTGAGCCTAGTGGCTGAGAGAGTTGCTCCTTCAGGATATTTGACCCAGACAAATGTATGTCTCATTTGCGAAGAGCATTTGTTAATTTGATGACTCAATGCAAACATGAGCTCCTCCCCATTGGTGACCCAACACCCCATAATATATTACATCACTGGATCACATAGCGATCCCATTGAAAACAGTGAGGTAGAATACAAACTTTATGTTTTACCTACTTTCCAGGTTTGGGACAGGTCGCAAATGTTGACACAAACAATCTTTTTGTGGACTTAAACATTACGTTATCAATCCAGATGATCAAATTAACATGTCGGCTAACATGAGGACATCCATGTGAATCAGGGGAATATCTTAAAAGATCCGCTTAGAATACGGAAAGTAGGTAAAACATTTGCATTCTACATGACTGTTTTTGATTGGATCCCTGTGTGACCGAGTAACGTAGTGCATTATGGAGTTTTTCTTATTTTGCATGGACGCATGCTATGTGTCTTTCCATCATCTTTGGAAGAAAAAAAGTTTCACTTTTGGTGCACTAATAATGAAACCGACAGGTGTGGTTCTCACCTAGATCAACGGGATATATCTGGATGTTCACATCCAAGATGAGGTCCATCTTGAAGGACTCACTCTCACAGTGCAGACGCGACACTGTAGCACATGATGAGGAGTTAAGAGTGTGTGAACAACGACAAACCACAGATCGTTGACAGATTTATAGTGAAAACAATTACCTGACGCGTACACAAAGCAAATAATTGGATAACGAAATTATTCACAACACTCAAGTAAACAACCATAACAGCAGCTCTATAGCGCTGACAGTACTTTGCGTTGCATACTGAAAATACTGTCAGTTCAATATAGAGCTAAAATAACATATCTTACCTCTGTCAAACTTTTTGCCGTCTGGGTCAATGTCCTTCACGTCAAAGATATCCTCAAATAAAATCCCAGCCATGGTAATGGGTGACTATGGGATCTGTCTGAGAAAATACACAACTGATTGTACTAGATGACATATACCTGCTGACAAGAGCTAGATCACGCAACTGAATCAACCTGAACAAGATATAGGCATCAGTCCACAGTTAAGTGGAACATATACATATTACAGACTACGTGGGTATAAACAATGTGTATGTAGGGAAAATAACAACTAAGAAGGACTGTAGTTAGCCATTAGCCACATGGAAGCTTGTTTCCTGTTTAAAAACCGGACAACTTACCATAAAATTAAACCAAAGTAGTGTATTGTTCACAGAGACTACGCCAACGTCGTCAGATGTGTCCACTTGGTAGAAGTTATGAAAAGAGAAAGTGTATTTGAGTACACATTCATTCATTCATTACTAAGCCAAATAAAAAATGTACCCGCGCTGTGACAATGTGCTCGACCTTTCAACTCTGAACCGGATATTCTTTTCCAAGTTGAAAAAATGGAGAAAGTCGAGTTTTGTAAAGTGTGATGAGTGTGCTCTTCACAGCTGTCTTGTTGTCTTAATACACCCATGGTCGAACATGGTGATGCTGATGATTTTCGCTCATTTTTGGGTTAAAGATGACTAATAAAAACAAAAACGTAACGTTCTCCTCACTGGCACAACAATACCAAAACATTAAAGCAATTATATATAGTTACCTCTTAAACGTATAACACTATTGATAGAAAGTAAATATGTAGACTTTTACAATTATTTAAAATACAAAGTAATAGAAGAGTAATAACATATATTAAAGCCAGAATTTGCGACACTTGTCTCCCATTTCCGGCTCGGTTTTAACAACAATCCGTTGCTAGGTGTTTTGCTTCGGCGTCTCTCTATGTACTGTTGCTAGCGCATGAGAATTATTGCTATAGCCAGATACATTGTTATATGCAGCTTGTGGATCATGGATTACACATGTGCACTTTATGGGTGGTACACATCCTTAACGTATAAAGCGATATAAAAAAGGTATGTTTTATGCCAAAATCCGAAACGATATAACGTTACGTATTTAAGTTTTAAACGTACCTAGTATGTAGCCTAGCTAAGGTTCTCTAAGATAGCCCATGTACTAACTATTCATTGTGTTTAAAAGGCAACCCGTTAGTTCAACATGTAGCGTTATACCATGATCAAATAGACATCAGTATACATAAGTACTCGACCCTTTCTCAGATGTATCTTGTATATCATGTTGTATCATCAAGAGTTGCTGGCTTTTTTCTAAGGCATAGCAGCACTCAGCACTCATTTTTACTTTTGCACTAACTTAGCTTGTCTGTAATATAAAGACGTCTCTGCACCTATTAGTGTCAGGCTTGTTCGAGCTAAATTATCTCAGTGTCTTCTGTTTAGATGAATTCCAGAGAGGCAATTCAGATGGGCGACACTTTGGCTGATGAGGCTGACATTCTTGGGATGATCAAGGAGGTAAGAACAACATTATAAACTGTCCCACTCGTTAATGTTAATGTATAACATAGGAAATGCTCCGTTTTGTTTATTGTTGAAAACCTGTGGTTTAAAGTATTGTCATGACTTTTCCCTTTTGCTAGTACCTAAAGTATGGAGAATTCACAGAGACCACTCGCAGTTTTGACAAAGAATGCAAAAACAAGGGCAAGCTGGTCACAAAACCACAAGGACACAACAGACTGAGAGACTCAAAGAACGTCACCATTCAGGTAAACTAATCCTACTATCGTGATAGATGACGCCTAACCAGTGGTCTACAGGCTCATAGGTGTCACTGGTGGTCAGTGGTCGTCAGTTAGCTTGACATTTTCTTTAATAGTTGGTTGTTAACATAATGTGTATGACCAGCAAAAAATAAGCCTAATTTTAGTCAACTTACTAATCATACCTAACACAGAGTTTAATTAATATCTAAATAAAATACAATAAAAATTCATAAAACATTGTCTTCAAACATAAATATTTTTGAAAGTTTGAAAAATGTGTTATAGAGGAAAAAAAAAATTCTCTACATTTCGTAAGCTTCATCTTTTGCCAATGCCCTCTCTTTTTGCAAACAGAGAGACCTGCTGAGTTGCTTCGACGATGGGGACCACAAGGTGTTCTTTGAGCTGTGGAAAGAACACGTACCGCCCGAAGTCAAGGATACGGACCCCCAGGCCCTGCGGCTGGAGTTCTATCTTCATATTCACTTCACCATCTACCCTCTGAAGAATCACCCAGGCAGAGATGTATGTACACTTCCACTATGCTACAATAAGTCATTATGACCGCAATCCCTTCCACCCTCAGACAAATAAAAATGTGCCAAAATATGTCTGCCAAAATGTCGGCCAAACTCATGAGACACCGGGAGATTTATCTATTCTTGCTACTCCGGACTACCTCAGAAATAACCAATGCAGTGTTTTTAAACTCCCCGATGTCACGACCACAGGCCACCTGAAGCTGAGTGTTTTAATTCCTCTGAGACCTGACTGTCAAATCATCATCAACCAGCAGATGTCGTCATTGTTTTTCGTTTATTTTCCACACCCAACACACCCAACACTTGTCTGTCTTGGAAGATGCCACTTTATATTTGAAGCTTTCCACGTTTCATTGAACGTTTTAATCTAAGTTTTACCAGTGTTATTCACAGAGCACGAGCAGGAACAAAAACAAAGCACACAAGCAAAGTACACTTCAGCAGAACTACAATGACGATCGCTGCATCAGCTTGACGCATACATTGAGGTGTATATCTTATGCCAACATTTGCATGTATTGTGTGCTGTAGGACCTGGCTGAGTTCGAGGAGAGGATCTTCCACTTGAAGCACTACCTGGAGACACGGGGGGCAGCGCTGAGCCAGACGACAGAGTTTCTTCCATACTATGCCCTGCCCTTCGTGCCAAACCCCAGGGTCCACCCCTCCTTCCGAGACCTGTTTCAGGTGCCCTGTTCATTCGTGAATTGCCTAGAAACGTGTCTCTGTTCCTTGAGTGCGAGAGGTCATCGAAAGCTGATATCACCT
>OMNR01094994.1:0-13506 GCA_900303205.1 Mora moro
CGCACTGTAGAACATTATCACCATCATACTGTAGAACATTATCACCATCATACAGGACGTACTGTAGAACATTATCACCATCATACTGTAGAACATTATCACCATCATGCAGGACGTACACATTATCACCATCATGCAGGACGTACTGTACATAGAACATTATCACCATCATACTGTAGGACATTATCACCATCATGCAGGACGTACTGTAGAACATTATCACCATCATACTGTAGAACATTATCACCATCATACAGGACGTACTGTAGAACATTATCACCATCATACTGTAGAACATTATCACCATCATACAGGACGTACTGTAGAACATTATCACCATCATGCAGGACGTACTGTAGGACATTATCACCATCATACAGGACCATTATCACCATCATGCAGGACGTAATGTACGACATTATCACCATCATGCAGGATGTACTGTAGGACATTATCACCATCATGCAGGATGTACTGTAGGACATTATCACCATCATACAGGACCATTATCACCATCATGCAGGACGTACTGTAGGACATTATCACCATCATGCAGGACGTACTGTACGACATTATCACCATCATGCAGGATGTACTGTAGGACATTATCACCATCATGCAGGACGTACTGTAGGACATTATCACCATCATGCAGGACGTACTGTAGGACATTATCACCATCATACAGGACCATTATCACCATCATGCAGGACGTACTGTAGGACATTATCACCATCATGCAGGACGGACTGTCCGCAGCCTCCCCCACCGACTCATTAATGACCCAATGTACATAGGACTGCACGTTGCTATGGATACACTCAATAATAAAACATATATGAAATAGAACAATGAATAATAAGAATAAAGTCCATCTAATCTCAACTAATCTAAATGGTGATGCACCACGCTGTCATGTACTGTCCCAACAGTGGTCTGCATTATGACTGCATTATACAATAAAGAGAGAAAACACTCTTACTATACATTGAAGGTGCTATATGTAATGTAATGTACTAATACTAAATATTGAAATGATCACGATATGTCATCAGAGATTAGGGAAACATGTCGAAACACCGTCTTCTCTGACAACAACGCTACAGCCAGAATGTCCTCCTTGGAGAAAGCCGTGCTGAACCACGGGTCAATCTTGGAGTCTTAATCCTGCGCTCGTGTTTGTTGGAGGGCGGAGATGGCTCTCTCCAACGTTGTGAATTTGGACTGCAGTACCCATTATAAACTGTGTCATTGTTACATATAGCCTTAGCTCACATTAGCCTTTAAAGAGTAAACTGGTAACTTGCTTTTGCTAGTTTTAGTGGCATGCCGCGGTGAGAGTGAGTGGTCCTTCTGGGGGTCTGGTGGGGCAGCAAGGTGCTCTTCTTCAGCTGCTTCAGGACCGGCGTATGGATTGGCGGTCACATCTGGCAACTGGCCTGGAGCGAAACACATGAAACAATGCTTCAATGGATCTGAGAAAGTAGGTAAGGAAATTATGATGAAATTATCTCTATATAGAACTGACTGTTCTTTTTGATTGTATGATGGGGGGTTAATCCAGACCCCCGCTGGACTATTATGCTAACAGAATGATGGACACCTGACTGTATACACCAGTGTTTTTCAACCACTGTGCCGCGGCACACTAGTGTGCGTGAGATATTATATCTGGTGTGCCGCGGGAAATTATCCAATTTCACCTTTCACGGTTTCACACAGTGAGTAGAAATATGAACTTTCTTTGTGTTTATTTGATTCCTATTCAAGACACTTTGATGAGAACGACTTTATATTGTCAATAAAGGCTACAGAGTTTCATTTTTTAACATTTTCTGCTGGTGGTGTGCCTCGTGATTTTTTCAATGAAAAAAATGTGCCTTGGCTCAAAAAAGGTCGAAAAACACTGGTATACACTACTGTCAGCGCTATATAGAGCCAGTAGTTCTAGAAGTCTACTCGTGGACCACAGCTCAGAAGGTTGTGCTTACCCCGGTGTTTGTTCACGACGTGGCTCTTCAGCAGACACATCAAGTCGGTGCGATATGCACAGATACAACAGTGGAATGGTTTGAGATTCCCGGGCCGAAACAAAACGAAAGCGTCCAAGCTGTTGAGGTGATGGAATCAGCCCAAGGTTCAGTCAGGTTGTCAGTAGTTTAGAATCAATCAACTGGTCAATAACTAAAGACCAACCACATCTAGACACACAACATGGAGAGAGTTTTACACTTCAAGCCACAACACTGGAACAAAACAAAGCAAAATCCTAACAAAAACATACCGTTCTTTGTGTTTCATCAACATCTCATATTTGATTTCATATAGGCCTAGCATGTAGCAATACCCCCTTTGAATGCAACTCATGATGGTTTAATTCCTTGATAATGGGTTATTCCAATATAATTATGAGTATTTCCCTCATCTTAGGTTAGGGGGTGTCATAAAATGTGGCCCGTAAAGCCCTTTGGGACTGTAACTGTGCTTAAGGGATACACAAATAAAATTGACGAATGTAAAACATCCACTTACATGTCTTCTGACCAGGCCACGGGCATCGTGTCCTGTGGCTGAAGAGCTGCCACCGCCTCATGGCTGCGCTCGTGCACGCGAAGGCCCACCAGGGAAGCGAACCCACGACCACACTGTTTACAGGCCTGGGCCTCGGCTCCTCTGGGTTCGCTCTCAGGCTCGGGGTCTGGGCCGCTCTGGAGCTTCGGTGACTGCCCTTTCCCGTTGCACTGGACATAAAACGAAAAACCAAAAGACCCAGATACATTCAGAGGTGGATAAACAACAAATACTGAAAAAAATGTTTTATTATATACACTGCAAAGAAAAACCAATACATCATGAAGACATTTTAGTTGAAACCAATATCATTTATGTGGAAACTAGAACACATGACTTACCTGAACGGACGCCGTTACACTTGATGTCTTCTTCGCAGCCTTCGTCTTCAATTCTCTGTGACTGTCCAGGTGACCGCACAGCTCCTTGGTGGTCTTGAGTTTAAGACTGCAGTGGAGACACGCGTAGCCGCCCCCCCCGCTCCTCTTGGACGAGTCGTCAAGCACTTCAAAGTCCATTTTAAAGTGCGTCCGGTGAAAGGCTGTGTAGTGGATGCTGAGGCTGCCGTGCGAGCCGAACGACTTCACCTTATTGCACTTCTTACACTGAAGTGATTTGTAACGTTCAAATAGGTCAGGAGTTTCCATCCCATGAGCCTTTGTATAGTGGGAGATGAGATACATACTCTTTGAAGACACATATGGGCAGAGCCTACAACTATAGCGAACGTCGGTGTATTCCTTTGCTGGTGCATCGAATTGCATCCCATGGCTCATTCTATAATGTTTTTTAAGATATCGGCCTTTTAATGTTACATATGAACAAATGGAGCACTTAAATACATGACGCATCCTTTTGTTTTCGCTGCAAACTTTGACATGTTTAGTGATGGCTTCTTTGCTTTTGCTTATGTGTTTGCAGAATTGGCACTTCCAAAAAGACTTTTGCAATCCTGAGCCCTGAGCACTGCGGTATTTAGACAGTAGTTGTTTTTTAATCGCATATTTAGCAGCTGCTTTGAGAACAGGATTCCTATGGTGATTCCTGTAGTGCATTTTAATTTTTTCCACGGAGTGATGAACTTCATGGCAAAGTTGACACAGGTGTCCACCGATCCGGAGTCTCCCAGAGTGGTGTGTTTTACTCTTAGGTAGAAGTGCTTCTACACTTTCAAGTCCTTGAGCCCTGACCTTTTTGGTTGGATGCTTCTTTTGGCAGTGAGAGACAACTCCTTGCTCCGTCGTGTGCACATACTTGCACCACGGGCACTTGTGGACGAGGGCACTAATCATTGTGTCATCATGTCTCGCAATTACAGCAGTGTCCTCCTGACTTTGCCGTGCGTCAAGGTGTTTCATTCCATAGTGAATATTGAGTCCGTGTCTTGTAGTGAAGAGCGCAGAACAGAAACGGCACATGTGCGAATCGGAAGAGGGGGAACCTAGGGGCGAAAGACGTGGTAGTTCTTGAGGGACCTGATCGTCGTCAAGTGATGCAGGAGCTTCATGGTGGCCATCGGCTTCTAGCGCATGGCTGTTGTTGTCATCGTCCCCGCTCCGGCATGAGTAAGTCCTGGGGTCCTTGCTTCCAGATCCTTGAGATGGGACCGGAGACTCAATGTCATTTGACTCTTTAGAGGTGGCATCCTTGGGAGCAACATGTAAATGATTGGTGATGAGAGCGATGCTAATGTTATTGGATGCATGCCTTTGTTTGCAATGCTCATGGACTCTTGCTGCTTTCTTGCTGGAGAAAGTGCACCATTGGCAGTAGTAACCTTCTTTTATAAATCCTCCATCAAAAGCCTGTCTTAAAAGCATTGCAGTAGTTTGATGAATGAGGTGTCGTCTACTTAAATGCCTTTTTAAAAGATACACATTTAAGGCAGTGTATGCACACTTGTGGCAAATAAAGGGACGGATCATTTGATTTTCCATCTCTTTTGAAACTGGGATAGAGTTTCCAGGGACACTTGTTTGCACATTTGGCAGGGCCACTGAGGCAATTTGATTAGCCTCAAATTTCAACTGTTCTTCATGGGGTTGGTCATAAACTTCAGCAGTATATGCCAATACTTGCTTTTCTGCCTTCCCAGTTTCAGGATGACATTCCTTCTGATGGTCCAAAACCCTACGCAATAAGCTGTTACTGTAGTTGCACAGGTGACAAAAGAACATGCCCTCACCCTGCACAATTGGAAGAGGCAAACCAGAGGACAAAATAGGAACGTTATCATTTTGAGATTTCGATTTTTTCATACGTCTGTGAATTGATGCTGAGTAAAGGGAAATAGTGCTGGCTGCTTTAACAGAGCTTTCTTTGTGTTTGTTTCTATAATGAATCAACATCGCTTTTAAGTAACGGTTCCCATAGTGGCACTTGGGGCAAAAGAACCATTTTTCCACACGTTTTCTACGAGACACCTGGTCTCCTAATGCTTCTTTCTGTTCACAATCAACTTTGTCTTCTAAGCCGTCGGAAGGACTTGCTGAGGCTTCTACCTCACCGCAAGACTCTCTTTTTAGCACATCATTATCCCCGATGGCGCAGTCATTTTTTGGCAGAGTCAAAGGAGCACTAGTGGGCGATTTCTTACTGATTCGAGTACGACAGATCATGGGGGACTTCTCAGCTTCACCTCGCTCTGTTGCATCGGGGGGGTTTACCTCTCGAGGACTATTGTTAACAATGCCACGTTGAGTCTTTTGATGGCTCAAAATGAGAGTTGGGTTACTGTTACAGACGCTGCTGGGAGAACCAGCATCTGTGGAAATGTTGTTTTGCTTCTGAGGAGTGTCAGGGAAATCTTTTAGATTTACAGTAGATACGTTTCTTTCTGGTGGCAATTTAGACGTGTCCTTCGTTTTCTCTGAAGAATGTGAATGTGGATTTTTATCAGAAGAGGCCATTGGCTCCTGATTTGGTGTATCCATGTTAAGATACTTTGATCTCATTTCAGGTGACACTAGTGATTTTGTATTGGAGACAAAACATCTGGATTGTTTGATTTGATCCAGAGTCACACCTAATTTGGGATGTTGTTTTTGGTAGTGCACAAGCATGGCAACCACAGACTTGTGTCCAAATGTGCAGGAGTCACACTTGTAAAATTCTACTTGGACGGCTGTAGAACTTTGTTTTGAAGGATTAGCTTCCATTTGTTTAGTTGGGGAAACATCAGCGCTTCCATGGTGTTCTTCATGGTTCATTTCATCTTTGGGTATCTTATGGTCTTCCTCACCATCGCTAAAGTCAAGTGTTAATTTAGAGCTGTCTGGGAAGTGTGATTTTCTTGGTGTGCATGTTGGCAATTCTATCTTTAATAAACTATGCTTTCGTTTCTTAATAGGAGAAGGAGGAGTGACAGCGTTATCCAGAACTGCTGTCTTACTCCGGTCACTAAGTAACTGAATGTCCAGTTCACTGGGAAGAAGACGATGATGATAAGATCCGAATGGCAACGCACAATCGTTGCTTTGTTTTGGGGACAGATTATTTTTTCGTGAGATTAATGTTTTCTTTGCAGTATTTGCTGGCTGTACCTTGTCGGGTGACTTCACCTTAAAGGACGGAGATTTCACATTTGGCACAGAAGATGCTGTAAAGTACTGCGTGATTTTTCGGGATGTTTTTTGGCTTACGTTAACACCTGCCAGGTTGACAAGTTTGTCCTTTGAGGTAGGCTTAGCAATATGGGAAATGCTCTTTTCTAAAGCCACTTGCTTAGTTAAATGTACTTTACACAACATGTTTGGTATTATGCTTAGCTTATTTGCCTCAGGCTGCAATGCTGATGCACAAATGTCTCCCGGGTTGTCATCTTTGGGCTTAATGTTTTGTCCTGCATCATCTGATGAGGTGGCATGTCTGAGAGCATCGTACACATCCAGGTCATGGACCTTGCCCAGGTGCTCCAGAAGCACAAGCTTGGACGTGAAGATGAGGACACAGTGGCTACACTGGTACGACTGGACTGGAGTCTGCCGTGGGAGGATTTGATTGCTGGTCAGGTGGCCCGACTTGCCAGAAAAGCGCCTTGAATCTAGGAGATTAAAGATTACTCTCAATGTTAACATCTAGAGTTGACAACACCATTGTCAAAACATCATTCCCATCACATGCATAACACATACCTTGCTGCATGTTTCTGAATGTACACACCCGGCGATGAAGAATCAAGTGTGCCACCTAGAAGAATACACAGCAGTTAACATGTCCTATTCTCTCTAAACTCCAGAACCCCGAGGTCTCATTTCATATCAAACCTGCAAACTGACAGTGATGAAGAGCAGGAGTATGAAGGGTATGAAGAGCAGGAGTATGAAGGGTATGAAGAGCAGGAGTATGAGGAGTATGAAGGGTATGAAGAGTATGAAGGGTATGAAGAGCAGGAGTATGAGGGTATGAAGAGTAGGAGTATGAAGGGTATACAAGAGTATGAAGGGTATGAAGAGCAGGAGTATGAAGGGTATGAAGAGCAGGAGTATGAAGGGTATGAAGGGTATGAAGAGCAGGAGTATGAAGGGTATGAAGAGCAGGAGTATGAAGGGTATGAAGAGCAGGACTATGAGGAGTATGAAGGGTATGAAGAGCAGGAAAAGCAGAACATGAAGCACTTCCTACTTCCTAGCCCTTCATCTGCGCACGTAGAGGCTGGCGGTACTCACGGAGGAAGACGAGGGTGGTGTGTGTGCAACATCTTCGCGGAGATTGTTCAATAATCGTTTTGATCAATAATCATTTTGTTTAGTTTTGCTTTACGCCGCTGGACCGAGAAAAGTTTGCCATTCCTGTCCCGCGAACAGGGATCACGTGACTTCCGGAAGAGAGTCCGTCGGGTTAACGTTTCCCTTCGATATGTTAATGTTTTATAAAAAATTAAAACATTATTCATATGGAAAAATACGCCTGTCGCCCAGCCTGTAAACCGGTACATGTGCATTATAGTAATACATATAAAGGCATGTTTAGGGCATTCTCGTCAACAAATGCTCGTAAATTAGGAGATTTAGGATCTCGTATCGGTTTAAACTCACTTGAACTAGACGTGCATGGACAATGCCGACATGGCTTCGTTATATGGAATAATTATATAAAGAATCGTTTAGTTTAGAGAGACGATAAGGAGAACACGCTCCGTGGTGCACAACCACGCAGAACCGCAGACCGGCTGTTGTTTCCCCCCGGACTCATTTCCCGACGCACTCACGCTGTCGGTCTGCAGCCGGTTGGGGAGCAGGTCTGTTTACACCTCTCTGTCTACTGGGAAGGGGTCTACTGGTCTAATTACTTCACTTTCCACAGATAATCAGAATCATGTCTTCCGTCGTGGACGTGATTCTGCCCATCATTTAACCACTTAAGGCCTTTTAACAGTAACGGTGATGAACAGTGAAGCAGCTGACAGTGTAGAGTTGAGTAGAGTATCCGAACCTGCAATGGATGTTGACACAATTCTGTCAGGTTGTATTAAGTATTAAAGTTTGTATTATCTACATTATTAAATGGCGAGCTCTATCTTTCTATGCCCGTAGCTCTATTCACACGAATATGCAAAAGACAAAAGAGAACCATTGTAAGCAAAACTGTTGTGTTCTGTGGACCATTGTGTGTATGGCTTTTTGTCTCCCCCAGATGTGACCGTTTTGTCAATGCATTCAGTGGCGTACGCAAAGGCACCATGTTTACTGTTAAACTAAGCAGTCAGCTCAATGCCTTGAAGAGGATCCACTACGGGACCCGCTTCACCCAACTCTCTGAGCTCTCCCTCTGCTCTGTCGACAAGGACCAGAGGAAAGGAGGCCCGCCTGCCGCTTACAGCCGGGCTGCATTTCTTCCGTCTGCCAGGCCACCGACGGGGAAGGAATGGAGAAGACCGTTCAGCGTTTCGGCTGCAGCCATTGTCAGCTGGGCGCCAGCCTCAGTCCAACCTTACCTCAAGTTAATGAGAGTGGATAAACCAATAGGTATGGGTGAATAGGTAATGGAATCGCTAATTGCCTCCATCGCAAAACGATTGATCTGCTATTGGTACCAGAATGGCAGTTCAATTTGTTTTGAATGCTTGGTGACAAACCTGTGAAAACTTCAACTTCAACCTTCTCGAATGTTACCGTCTGGGATGAATAACGTTGTATCTCATCTTAATGGTGTGTTTGGGTTGCAGGGACGTGGCTGTTGTATCTCCCGTGCACCTGGAGCATCGGCCTGGCTGCAGACCCCGGTTGCCTCCCCCATTTGGGCATGCTGACGCTGTTTGGTGCCGGGGCTGTGCTCATGAGGGGAGCCGGCTGCACCATCAACGATATGTGGGACAAAGACTTTGACCGAAAGGTGTTGCAGCGTCTTTTGGATCCCAAAATATTGAATGTATAATCAAAGCAAGTATTGCTTTTCATTTACATTAATTGTTCTGTTGGTATATGGAATGATGTTTGAAATCATCATCAATTCAGAATTATATAAGATATGAATCGCGATACTTACATGAGTAGATGTTTTTCATACACCCCTAATAATGAGTGACTGGATGGTGCAGGTGTCCAGGACCGCCACCAGGCCCATTGCTGCAGGGGACGTCTCCCAGATGCAGGCTCTTGTGTTCCTGGGTGGACAGCTATCTCTCGCCCTGGGGATTCTGTTGTGCCTCAACTATTACAGGTAACAGTGACTATATTACAGGTAACAGTGTATGTATTACAGGTATTAGTGTATCTGTGTATAATATTTGTATCACTTTAGAGATATTAAGTAAGACACGTTTTAAGCGAGACACCTAACCCCAACTGCTCCCGGTGAGCTGCCTGTTGCCTTGCATGGTTGACGTGGTTGGTTGACCATTTACCAATTGAAGCCTTCAATGTTTTACCTTGCAGCATAGCTCTTGGAGCGGCTTCCCTGTCTCTGGTGGTCACCTACCCGCTGATGAAGAGAGTCACCTACTGGCCCCAGCTTGTCTTGGGTACACGACACTCAGTGAATTACGAGCAGATCAAATATCCAAACACGCAGACATGCTACGACCTCCACGCTGTTAATATTCGCTTCTCTTTTGTGGGCTCTTTTCAGGGCTGGCCTTTAACTGGGGGGCTCTGCTGGGGTGGTCAGCCGTCGCGGGCTCTTGTGATTGGTCTGTCTGCCTTCCCCTGTACTTCTCTGGGGTGATGTGGACCCTGATATACGACACAATCTACGCCCATCAGGTGAGGACGAGTGTTGGGTGACATTTCGGCGGATGATTTAAGAGGATAATACAGGAATTCAAGCACCGCTGTTTTAATTACTTACAACAATATCATGTCACCCTGGATCAGTGCATTCACTGAATCTATGGAAACTAAATGTAAAGAACTAATTTACCATTGGTCGACAATCCAAAGTGAATGGACTACTGCACACATTCATGTACTGGGGGCAAGCATTGTAATCCAATCCGAAGCATTGTATTCCCAATTGTGAACATATTGACGATGTTGAATTCTGTTTTGTTTAACAACTCCTCCTGACTGCGGTGGTTCTCTGCCCGGTGACCGCCGTAGGACAAAGAGGACGACGTCAAAATCGGGGTGAAGTCTACAGCCCTCAGGTTCAGAGAGCAGACCAAACCCTGGCTGGTGGGCTTTACTGCGGCCATGATGGCGGGGCTGACCGCGGCCGGGGTCAACACTGAGCAGACCCTACCCTACTACCTGACACTGTCCGCAGTAGCCGTTCACCTGACACATCAGGTAGGCCCCCCCGCTGTGTAGGCCAGCATCCGGAGCGACATGGGGACTTTTAATTTGAAACCTTTTAGCAAAACCTTTTCTTGTGTTGAAGTTATGAAATATGACTCCCCCCCCCCCAGATTTACACGCTGGACATCAACAAACCAGAGGACTGTTGGAAGAAGTTTGTGTCGAACAGAAACCTGGGCCTGCTGCTGTTCTTGGGTATTGTTGCTGGAAATTTATGGAAGGAGAGGAGAGAGACTTTACTGCAAGACGAAGAGCTGCAAACATCTAGATGAAGATGGCCTCGTGTAGATTCTTGTTCTTCAAATTCTTCATCTATTTTTTACATTATAAAATGTAAATCTTACAAAGGTTACAGAGTGAAAATCCTCGAAAAGAGCAATTTTCAAATCAAACAAATGTAGAAATGCTTAATGAAGGGATTTGTATTTTTATGGAACAAACCGTCAGCAAAATGTCACATGTACACTCCAAATAAATGTGAATTGTTAAAGGATGGTATTTTTTATATAGTATGTGTTTTATTTATTTATTTAAAAACAAAGCTAAATTCATGGGTAATTATGAAAATTTTTAAATTCCATGAACTTGATTTTGCAAGTTTCAGAAAATGAATAAAATGTTCTGTACAGAACCTATCAACAAATCGTATTACTACTAATACAAATATGTATTATTACCAACATCATTCATCAAGTCATTTTAGCTTTAATAAGAAAGCAAACAAGCAGAGCCACGTTAAAAAGTGGAAACACAACGAAGGACATCGAGGACAAAACCCTCAGCGACGACACACTTCGTAGTTCAACCAGAACGACAACACATGTGATCACCATCTGCGTGTGAGCCCAGCCGAGGCCGGCGTACAACACCTTGGCCCAGGTGGAGGTCAGCGCCGCTCCCACGTGTCTGTGCAGACCGTAGTCCGCCCTCACCGCCACCGCCCAGCTTAAAAAGCCCACCACCTGACCCGGGCTCAGTCCGTGCCACCACGCAGAGAACCCGAAGGTCACGAGCAAGGGACAGCTCCGGCCCCGACGGAAGACCAGCCTGCGCAGCCAGGCGGCCGTGGTGGCGTTCCACCGCCTGGCGAACTCCGAGACCCGAGTCGACGCCTCCGTGGTCCAGGGATCTCCGTCCGAAAGCCCGCTCCGGTTCGGAGCGTGGCTGCCCGACGGGTCCTCCCCTCGGGGGGCGAACCCTGCCGCGATGTTGAGACACTCGCTGATCCTCCAGTGAGAATAATAACGCATCCTCAGAGACAGAGCCAGGCCCCAAACCCACAGGAGCTCACCGACCGGCCCGGCGTCCGATGCAGCGGCGGAGTGACTCTTGAGGCAGTAGAGGAGACCGTACCTGACCCACTCGAAGAGTATCACCTGCAGTACCTTCCTGGAGACTACGCCCAGAGGAAGGGCCAGAGGCAGCGGCCCGGAGCGGATTCCCTCAACGCAGCCCACAAACTGGTTGTAGGGGTGCAGCGGACCTCCGAACAGTGTGGTGAAGCTGAGGACGTAGCTACTGAGGGGGAGGAGGACGTGGAGCCAGCGCTGAGTGGCTTCCCGTGGCAGCTTGATCTTTCCCTCCTGGAGATCCATGGTCACTGAGGTGACTCTCTGGGTGAGCAGCATGAGGGAGGAGACGGCCATGAACAGCCTGGGCCCAGGACAACCAACAGTTATTATTATGCCTTTGTGTTAGGGTCATTGTAGGCCTATTACTGTATTACTGTTTTTGCGTATTCAATCAAACATTTTGTTTTATTCATTTTAAAAAGCATCAATCTGACTTTTCTATATACAAAAAAACCCAGTATACTCCATATACAATATGGGATTACACATAGTATGAAGGTAACCTAACTGCTGGACTTCAGTGACATTCTAACATTTGTTGGGAGATGAGTTGAATCATTTGGACGACACTGTCAGCAGCCCACCTGACAGACAGACTAGTAGTACTAGTACTACTGGGGTGAAGAGTACTGACCTCATGGTAACCACCTCCTGCAGGTAGCCCTCCCTGTACTGTATGAGCAGGTGGCAGAAGGACAGCCACAGCATCTGCGTCCAGAAGACCCAGGCGTGCAGCCGGCCGGGGCAGAGGCAGCACACCAGCAGGGTGAACCCGGCGTTGGCCATGAACACCACCAGGCTGTAGACACCCATGGTCACGATCGCCAGAGTACTTCCCCCGAGGCATAGGTAGAGATACCTGGTGGGAGTAAAGGGCATTCAGTCACTCACGATTTGATGAAACAGGTTGAATATGGGCACTTTAGTTTGACAGCATGTCAGCGTAGCCTACGACCAAAATGATATTTCGACCGCAAAGAGCTGTGTAGTTGTTTAGCTTAAACCTCAGGATAAAAACAATATCACAAAACACAATTCTGGAATTGTAGTCTGTAAATATACATTAGTTAAGTTAAAACACCTCATGGTCGAGGAGAGATATCCCGACACAGACAGACAGCGGAACAACAACGCAAACGGCAGCAGAAGAGCCTGGAGCAACACGAAGGACCGCTGCTCACACAACCTCTCCATCGGACGCCTTCACTGTCCGCTATGTGTGTTGCTTTGGCCCTGCTCTGTTGAACCTTTACCTGAACACCTCTGGCTACAATCTCCGTCCGGAGTCGCGTTGTGTGCTCTGATAGGTGAGATACGCACAGCGGACTTCTTGTGTATCCATATTTCAGCAGCTGTAGTAACACACCTGTCGCTGCCTTCCCCTCTTGTGTTTATCTTCATCATCCCGAGTCCTGCTGGACTCGAAAGCCATTACTGCCTCGTTACCCCCGGCGTGTTCAGCTCAGCTGTTGGTTTAGCGCTGGATCGGAGGAAGAAATAAAGACAATTCTGTTGGTTTTGTGTCACCTCACATTGTGGTCCATGACCGATAGCTCCTCTGGCAACACAGGCACTCACACACATACACACACTCACACACATGCACTCACACACGTGCACTCATACACACACACACACACATGCACGCAGACACACACACACACACACACACATGCATGCAGGCACACACACATGCATACACACACGCACGCAGGCACACACACATGCACGCAGGCACACACACAACACACACACAAACATGCATGCACGCACACACACACACACACACACACACACACACACACACACACGCACACATACTCACACACACACGTGCACAGACACGT
>OMNR01094997.1:4128-15793 GCA_900303205.1 Mora moro
TGAGGTGTCCTCCTCTTGGTTTATACAATGCAAAGATTTAGTTTTTTCCTAAACGCATAAAAAAAGAATGTCACTGTTTTACTTCTCACAATGATTCCCACCAGCACTTCTGTAATAATTTGGGTTTTGCATTACCACGCGATGGATACCTTGCTGTGACTCGTTTGCTTCGTGTAAAATCACATCACCCACGCACCTTTCTCATAGCAACAGCGTCATTGAAGAGGGAGAAGGAGGTCTGTGTGTAGCAACACACCGGCACACACAAACACCTATTTTGCACAATACCACTGGAACATGATGAGCAGTACTGTTGCACTGGGATTCATGAAGAGTGGCTGAAACAAATGGTCAATCAACAAGCCCAACTCTTTCAGATTGTCCTATTCAGAGGAAGCCATTGAATTGCATTTCCATTCAGCCAAGATTTCGTTTTTACCTCAGACCAAGAATACCAAGCTTGCCAAACATGTGATTGGTTACGTGGGTCCAAGAGTGGTTAATGATTTTAAGTGGATGTGAAGAATGCAAAAGGAAGGCAGAAGGACATGGTTGAATGGGGATTCTTCATACGTGGTTATCAGCAACATGTCACAGTGTCCGTTAGTAAGCATAGAAGATGGGCCGGGCTGAGGCGGATGCCATCTCGGGAGGAAATTACTCTTTGTGGAAAAGCCGTCAAAGAGGTTGTTCCTTAATGAATTCTTGCCAAAAACAATGTTCACTGGTGTACTATAATTGATGATATCGTTCTGGCAGGCTGGTAAAAAGGGAGAATCCTGCGCCGAGTGGGGGAGGCTTTTTGATCTAGATAAGAAGGGACACATTTGAAGCAAGAGACTCAGATATTGTGCTTGCCTCATGACCACCGCCAGATCTCCCTTGTCCTCTTCTTCCTGTTGGCTCAAAATAAATACAGAGAGACAAGTCCTAAGAGTTGGCGTCATTTGCAGCTTAAATTTCAATTTTAAAATGAAAGGTAATAAGTCTTCTGTAATCTGAGACGGCTTCACTTTTATCCACGGACCTCATTTTTTTGTTGAATATCTGTTATAATATCTGTTATGAAATACATTCCAGACAAACTGCTTAAGCCCTAGAGCCATCATATGAGTTTTACAATTACAAAGCTGCACTTTATAACATCACCTTATATCACAAATTAGGAAATTAACAAATTGTTCACAGACTGTAAAGGGCTTCTAAACATGCTCATGTACAGTGCAGCAGATTGCCCCAAGCAGCAAGAATATGCATATTTATGCCATCATACTGGGTGAGATAAGGCCAATAACAATGATTAATGAATAAAGGGGCTCAGGAGGCTTTTTGTAGCTTGTGCACTGGCCCATTTCCATAGCTCCCAGAGGACCTGAACACAGTATTTATCAAGCAATGCTATTATTTACCAGAGTGGCCAAAGTCAAGGTAAAAGTTAGGGTAGTAAAATATTTGTTGGGTTTGTAAAGAATGATATATGCTAATCAACATATTTGTGGATGATCCACTGTAATTATAATGTCATTTGTGTTATTGCCCAAACGTGCCCCCCCCCCACGCCTGCAGAGCAGCGTACTCCAGTCCTGGGTCTACATGCACTGCACCAAACGGAGAGCCCAGCCTGTTCTAGCTGGAAGACTCTTTACAACGGAGCCCTGCTAATACCCATGCAGAAGGCTAGCATCCAAGCATTGTTACGTACATGATGCAAATTGTGTATTTTTCACAAGAAGAGAACATTGTCAACATGGTTTTACATGGGCATGGCCATTGGCAGGAAATCCTGAGCGCACATTAACTGAAATCTTCGGCGCAAGTTAAACGCGCTCCTAGTTAAAAACAAATATTTGACTCTACCTGATTGGAATTGGAAGGCGTTTCTTTGTTGTGTGCTCTTCTCCTCAAGCAAGTACTGGGGATTTGCAGCAAGAAAACAATGGAACCAAGAAGCAATGGCATGCCAGCAAGCTGGAAGGAGAGGCTGTAACAGGCCTTCTTCTCCGTCTAAGATAATACCGGGTTTTCTCCCCTTGGCTTCTTCCCCTTAACTCACACTATTCCAGAAAAGCAACTCAGAAAGGCAACTTGAATGACAAAATGTTTTTTGTGAGGTTTTATCAGTCACTTCTAGCCACAAAAGCCACATTGCTTACATGGGTGAAGTAGCTGTTTATAGATACCAGCCTCTCCACGATTACCATCACTGCTGCTGAGATATCAAACTCTCCGACTACACAGACGATCCCACCGAGTCCGTATTCAACCCCACAAACATACGCCATCGAAATACAGGATGGAGGCACAAGGACGGTTTTTTAACTCATGGTTTAATGGACTATGCAGTGTTGAGTGTTTTGTTTGCTGATGGAGTGTTTATTGGGAGTGTTTTACATTTTTTATGTTTCACTTAATGTTAATGTCTTATAATTGCACTATGATGTGCTTTGGTGAAAAATAAATGTCATCGTCATTATCATTGCTTTAGTAAATAGTCCTGATACAACCATTATATGTATTCAAAAACCATTAAAAAAAACATATTATTTCACTTGCTGTCATGTTTGAAGCACTAGTCGTTGTGTTAATTTTGTTCCCATTGTGTGCCATTATTTTGTTGTGATATGCTATCTATATATGCTAGTCGACATTGGTGCTGAGTGAGTTGAGTGTGTGCCATCCTATTGTATGGAAATATGCAAATCATGTCTGCATGTCTAATGCAGGAGGGAGAAGGCTGTGGCCAGGTAAAAATACATCTTTTCCCAGTAAATGTTTTCAATGTGTAAATGTTTTCCATTTTGCACCACAAATGGAAACGGCAGCAAGAGATCACTTGACATGACAGATCACAAAACCAAAACTGTCACTTTCCAGTATTATGAATAATGAAGCATGTACCGTGTGCAAAACTGAACTTCCTCCTTTGTTCCCCTGTAGATTGGGCGCGACTGCTTCCCAAATCAAACCAAGGAGACGGTTCTGGAGAGTAGAAAGCTGCCTGAGAGTCACCAGGTAAAATGGGGTTTCTTTTATTCTAGACACAAAGGATGCTTCTGTTGGCTGCATAATCAAGAGCAAATTAAAGACACATCGATGATCTGCTGTGAGATCTATAATTCATGTCTCCAGCGGCACCACTGGAGACTGAAGCATGCTCTAGAAAGGATGCATGAGAACGTTTTGGTGTAGCTTTAGTACACGAGTTTGCTAGCTCACATGCAGAGGTTTCAGGCTTTAGGTTGGCCTGTGGAAAAGCTGACGCCATCAGTTGCTGTTAGCAGTCATGACTTAAAGTACAAGTGTTGGAAAATAAGCAAAGTAGTAGATACACACGCACACACACGCACACCCACGCACACACACACACACACACACACACACGCACATACACACACACACACACACACACAAGCCATATCTCAGTGTTCAGCAGTACTGGGTTACTGAGCAACTATATTCAATATAGCAACCTTTGAAAAATATTTCTTTGTAGAAATAAAACAGTTTCTAGAAAGAGCCACTGGTACACACATGTGCCTAACCCTAACCCTATTTGTGCATTTTCTTTCAACGATTTGAGCACACATCCTGTTGATATCCATACTCCTATTGATATTCACTATGTACGACAGTTCCTGAAGATGGCCGAGAATACAATTAAATCAGTGATGATTTGCATGTGAGTCTCTGTAGGCCAAGCTGTATTAGTGTTGTCAGTACTCTGTCATCATTACGGTACCATGGCTGAAGTGACGAGATGCTCTGCGGCAGGTCTCGTAGGACCGCTTCCTGCCCTCTTTAAATATACATCTCACTTTTCTATGGACTGTATTTCCTATTTGGTTACAGCACAGTTGCCTCGTACAAAAAACTAACTGTAGGATCACACTTGAGCAAAAACATGAATGTCCAAGTTCATTATTTTGTAATCTGTCTATCGATCTAGCAAGTCGAAACATAAATAGGCCTCTCTTGTCTTTATTTTATTAGCTCATCTAGGATCTAACAACAATGGTGATGTTGAGGTATAAATTGACACTTTTATCTTAAAAGTCAGCCACAAGCCTTATTACTCAGCTGTACAAGCTGTGGTAATTGCAAAACATAAAATGGTGCATGTTTGCAAGATATAGTACAAGCTTTGTCATTCTAACTAGAATCGTTTGACTAAAATAAGTTTTATGGTTCTATTAGTATCTCCCCATAGAGAATAGTGTGGCAGTAATGCAGACTTGGATGGATGCGTCCTCCACTATGGCTCTGCTGATACCATCTCTACTAATGCCCTCAGCCACCCCTGCATCTCATATGAAGTGGGTAGGCCTGCTACCCCCGATTCTTCTACATTATCCATGGTTGGGGCAGGATAGGCTAACCGAGAGGTTTTTGGGTTCAATCTCCCAATGTCTGCAGCCTACCTGAGGGATGATTAACCCCTCATCTTTAAAGAATTGTGAATTCATTCACTGTCTTTGAAGTTCAAGTTGCTTTGGATAAAAGCGTCTCCTAAATCACAAAATAGTACATTCAAAGGTTGTCTTCTTTAAAGTGCACCCCTTGTGCTCACTTCATTTTATTTAGCATAACTGATGTTCTATTTCCCATAAGCTATGACCTTTGAGGCTGTAGTGGCTTAATGGTTTAGCCAAAGAATCATCTACTTGCTAATGGAGCAAATTAACCTGGAGGACTACATCTTTCCCCAATTGGCTGAATAGAAAAGGAGAGTAAAGGCCAGAATACCCAGTGTGGCATTTTTTAAATGAATGTTAACCAAGATGAGCCTAGCCATCGAATAGTGGGTACCTCTTCAAAAAACCTCATCATAACCACACTGATTGACTGAATAAAAAAGGAGAGTAAAGCCCAGCCTACTCCAGCCTAGCCCATTTTATTATTAAAGTGAGCAAGCCTTCGATAAGCTTTGCCATCGAACAGAAGGGACCTCTGAAGAAAACGTCATTGTGTGAGTACTCACACTGTGAGTAATGTGCATTTGCAGCTCACACACCTAACAACAAATACGTTGTTAGGTGTGTGAGCCTAATGACGTCAACAAACGACACAACAGGGGCATTCTCTACACTCCCACCACATGCCTATGGAGTCTCTTTTATCTTCGTCTTTGCCTTAACAGGGGGCATAGGGAAAGCTTTTGGTCCTAAGGGAACTCAATGTTTTGTTGCACCATTGAGGTCAAGATGCACTACCTCTCCTGTTTCCACTGGGTGGCGACAATCCAGACACTGTCGATACAGCCGTTAGCAATCTCGTTACTGTGATTATGACATGAACAGTAAAAATAATATATTCTATTTGTACAACTTTGTGCATGTGGGTTATTGTCATGTAATATTTTGATTTTGCATATGGCACCACCAAAAACTGTTTTCGGTCCAGATAAAAGTATTTGGTGCCCAAATTGGGGCAGATTGGATATCTCTTGTCGTCGTGGTTACATAAAAAATTACCTACAAAATGTTGACAGCATTTCAAAATGATGGAGGAATCTCACGGATGGGCAGGATTTCCACGAACAAACAATAAAAACAATTATAATTTGGATTTAAGAGTGCAATTCTGCATACCCACTAGTTAACAGCAGATGCAGAATACAGCATTTGTTGGACTAATAGTAAAAGTGAGTGGTGGGGCCGGGAGTGTGCCTGCCTGCGTGGGAATGTGTTTGCAGAGCATTAATGCTGATGAGATACTCACCATGGTGTGCTGCAGACACAATGGGTCGTACGCACTTTGAAAGGTAGCAGCGTAGGACGACAGTAGGTTGAAGTGCTTCATCAAGTGAATACTATTTTTATTTGTAACTTTGTGGCTGACTGATAAATCCTCTAACTTCACGCCAATGTTGGTTTTCTGCTCAAGTCATTTCAAGTCTTAACTAAGAATGACTTTCGAGCTTTCGAGTGTCCTTAAGGAAGCCTTTTCTTCGCAATCAATCCCATAATCGAGCCGAGAGTGGAAAGTTGCTCATTGTTGCTCGTCAGACAGCGTAGTCGTTATCACTTATTACAGCCTATGAGCCATCGGTTCATCTGATCCACACGACCTGGTGTGTTCTGACGCCACCAGTTCCAACACTGATGGACGCTAAAACATATCTTCTTGTCGTTCGGATTCAGTGCGTGTTATACACGCACTTATTTCTCATCACTTCCGTCAAACTCAAGCTTCATTAAAATGATGGCATTCATTTGAAGTGCCTGCTGTCTTGCTCTAAGCCAGATGACCTGGTCCATCTCTTCTGCCAGACTCCTCTATTGTAAGCCCCCTGTGCGTCGACCAATATTAACATCGGTAAATACAGTGCAGGTGCAGGTTTTCTTTTGGCTTTACATTTGGGAACCATTGTTAGTGACACCAGACCAGGAACAGCAAAACTATTTACACAGGTGGCGAATCAAATTGAATCCTACTTAATTTATTCCTACAAATATCTTGTGTGGTACTGCTGATGTGTAAAAAAATAGAGACGCTGCGTTCGGTCGTACGAAGCACTGCGACCGATAGTGTGCCGAACGTGGTCTGCTCATGACGGTAGTTCATAGTGTGTTTAATCGATAAGATTGACAAATGCAGAGGAACAAGCCGCCGTTTTCCTACATCTAAGCAATGTAGACGATCACGCCAACATGGCTGATCATTTAAGTGCAAATATTTCCCCCCCCGGCTGACAGATCACCAAATGTTTCCTGGCTATAAAGCTCCAATTGCGTGCACGTTTTGCTCACCGTGAGTCCTTCTACCTTTTGAACTCCACAGCAAAGGAACCAGACGCAGATCGGACACATTACCACGACACTCCCGGACGACAGGAAGGAGGCGGAGGATGGTGGCACCAAAAAAGACAAAGCAACATGAATACAACCACAGCAACCGACAACTACAACAACCACCACCACCACCACAACAACAGACCACTGAGTGGACAGTCTGTCCATTGGAATTCTGAATCCTTGCATTATCTGGAAGATGTTTAAAGAGCACACCCTTAAGCAGGCGCGCACACACACACACACACACACACACACACACACACGCACACACAAACATGGATACACGTTACATGAGTGCACACAACTCTGCATATACGTACATACATTGTTTGCAAAAGCAGGGACACTGGAATTGTCCGTGATTTTCTCAAGACCTTAGTTTTGAACACCCGTTTGAAAACCTCCATAGTAAATGGCATGCATTCTAGAGTTCTTTTGAGGTAGTAATGGCAATGGTAACGTTCATGATTGTTCATCTGTTGTTTACTTAATAGATTTTTGTTGTGTTTTGTTTTGAGCAAGGACACTGCTTTCTTAATGTGTGAACTTTCTAGTAAAACCCCTTTGCACTGGTGAGGTCTGACACTGTATCCTGTGGTAAGAACACAATTTTCAAAAAACTAAACAAAAAAAACAACACAAAAAAAAAATATTAATACTTAACTTTGACTATTATTTGTCATTCATTGTAGCAAGGTTAATTTACTCCACATTTTTTAAATATATAGCCTCAAGTTGGCTGGCCAACTGTTCAACATTTAATATTTCAGAGCTCTTTCTGCCTCTGACACACGGAGGCGAGGAGCCACAGACTCACAATGAGTCGTTTCCATGAGAATGTGCCATGCACTGAGTACTTATTCCTAGCTACATTCATCTGTGTTATCTGACCTTTCTGTGCCCTTTCAATAAACTGTACTTTTCAGTAAATGTGTGATGAATAAATGGTTATTTGTTGGAAATAAATGAGGGTGTTTGTCATTGATACTGGCAGAGGAAAAAAAAAAAAAAGAGCTAAAGATATCACTGCATGTGAAAGAAAATGACATTACAAGCCTACATCAGAGAGAAGCGAGCTGACGTTCATTATTTTTGGAACATGAAAGAAAATGATTCGTAGTTCTAACTGAATCCTTAGTTATACCACGGGTAGTTCCGACCGAGCAACTTGATTGGCCAACTAGACCCTTAGAAGTCATCAAATGAGCATGACAGCACACCTGGCTGTGCTCAAACGAACGACTAGCTTAAAAATGCATGTGAAACTTGTGGACATAGTAGCAAAACCTGTGCATAGAAAAATCTATTTTTTCCTTGAATATCATTGCAACACTTTGTGTACACCTTTCCTTTAATCACAATGAAAGCTGTAGGCTATTCGATGAATTATTGCTCGAGGCAGCTAGCGATATCCTTCTCATGTAACATCTGTTACATCTGACAAACACAAAAGGGTGCCTTTGCTGGAAAAGGTGTCAACTCTTCCAGGCCTGTTGCTTGGATGAGGATCGACCCGAGACGGAGACGGCGCCAGGAGGATACGGCTGACAGGGGAAATGAGTAATTAACCAGCTCCATGGAGAATGTGTGTGTGCTAGGATCGGTGGTGAAATATAGCTCATGTGATGGGCCATTTTACCGTTTTGTGTGAATAGAAAACACACATATTCGTTGGATTGCGTCCAGTGTAAATTGTTTTTTTTCGTTTGTTTTACTTTAATTGGAATTCACAAACTACCACCAATTAATCCAAAAAAAAAAAAATGCTCCACCAAGCTTTTCTCCTTATACAATAGGAAATAGCTGCGTTGCTGGGTTTCCAGACAGCAAAGGTCAGCTATATCTTCTCTCCCTACACAAGGCAAAGCTAATTAAACACTCACTCTAATTATTCTGCCCCGCAGATCCATCTACCATTGGCTGGTATGGAAACAACGTGAACATGAATGACTGCCCTCTTACAGTTTGTCAGGATCAGCCACTCCGTTCATTTATTTATAACTCAACTCAATTCAGCTTACGGATGCTCCGGGGAATGAATCAACATAATAGGGTTCCATAGGGTTGTTGTTGCTGGCAGGTGTGTGTCGCGTGTGTGTGTGTGTGTGTGTGTGTGTGTGTGTGGAGAGAGGGCCTGCCTTACCACATCCCTATCTTCTGTTCGGACCGTGGCCTATAGCAGGCCAAAGCAGGTTAATCCAGCTCTTTAACCTTAGCCAAATATATGTATCTGTTTATAATAGTTCAAAAACAAAAACATAGAAAAGCCTAAAGCATACATTGAGTGCAGTATGAGATGTTTTTTGCATTTCAATAATTGAGGAGCGTCCTATTGCTTTGCCTTAGTTTTGGTCTGTAGTCATCTGATATGAACTCCACCCCCGAATCGTAATCTTTGCTTCTGCGCGTGCTTTTCCATTAGCAGGCCCGTTTCATGAGTCGTTACCGCCAGACAACTCTGGATTCATACTTTCTTTAAGTGTAAGTCCCGTCTGTTCCATTTTTTTTCATCTCAACTGCTAATTATCTCATTCGGCAGATGTTTTCCTTAACTGTAGTTGTGTTTATTGCTAATGAAACTTAACACGGGCGTTTGCTTAGCGCACACATGTTGCGATGCAGAGCCAAATAGAAACAGGTCAGCTATTGCAACATGACCACATACATGCTTTTAAACGTAGATACAGTATTGTTGTCACTATTGTGTATTGTTGTCTTTCAGCACCAGATGAATGGGTTCCGTGTTCCGCGTCACCTTTCGCTCGTCTACGCGTTCTCCCCGTAGTTTGGTGCCGAGCCTGCCGTTCCAATTGGGTTCTCTTCCCCCACCTGGACTTACACGTCAGGTGCGAAAGGTGCCGTTTGAGTGAGTGGGTGCTGCGTTTGTCTGGCATCCTATTCAGGTCTGTCTCCCTCTGGCCCTCCACCCAGAGACAGCTGGAATAGGCTGCAGCCCCGCGGTGACCCTGCCCTGGAGGAAACTGTGGCAAACACAATGGAAGGATCGATGGGGAGGGCAAATAGTCATTTCCACGCTGGCTTGATCCTCATCTCAGAAACAACACAATCCTGATCGTGTTAATGCATTCAAACAGGTTGCTTTGCTCCTGGGAAAGAAAAGGTTGTAGAAGGAAGAAGGAGCAGGGTACACAGACTGTTGAGTGTACAGTGTAGGAGGCTGAGAAATGGCTCTTCAAAACATTAACGGTATGCCTTGAGGAACTGTCTATGCATAAGCATATATTGTGGTCATGAACATTCATTTGTCATTTCAGGATTTGTGTTTAATCTTTATAAGTGCTCTGATTATTAGTCATGCCTCGGCTTTGGGTGCTATAATCCAAATAGACTGCACAATCAGATTTCATTCAGGAAATTAGGAGAAACTGCATCGTTAACACTATACATTGTGTAGGAAGCAAATCATTAATTTACTGCTAGACTTAATCTCTTTATCGCCTTAATATGAATTTGGCTCAGATCAGACTTCAGCTATTATTAATCGAGGAATTGTATTCACCTTCCTTCAAACTTTTATGACATTTTTCTTTCTTTTTTTCCTGACTTGTTAAGTACATCATGCCGATGTTTCCAGATATAGAGCGCACTGAATAGGACAGCGGCAACACAACAATCCATTTATTTACAGTGAACTTCTTGTTGATACATTTTGTGAAGTTATATATATAAAACAACACTGCCAAACACAAAGGGCTTTACTTGACCGATAGCATATCGTATGTTAACACGACTTGAGCTTCTTGTAATATATATTCTTTCGTCCCTTTCGAGGAGAGAAACCAAGATCCCCGTCTCCGGCGAGGTGTTGAAGAACACTCTAGCCGGGATGTTTCATCTCACCGTGTCAGCACTTGACTCGGGTTTTCAGTGCAGTCAGCAACTGTGCCACTTGACACAGCTCTCGGGCACAGGTGAACAAGTGGCTGTCATCATTCAGAGAGAGAGAGAGAGAGATGAGAGAGTGAGAGAGAGCACAAGAGAGACAGAGAGAGAGAGCGGTGCGATGGTAAATGGTAAATGGATGGTTGAGGTCAATCCGCGGGCAGCTGGTTGCATTGCCATACGTTTTCCCTCATCGATTTGTCCTGAGCCCCCTGCAGAATGTTTTGAAGCCTTGCCCTTGGTGTCACTATACATTATGAATGGCATTGCTACTTCTAAAGTTGTTTGTTTTCTATTTGTATAGAAACACTACACAGAGGTTTAGTCGTGACATGTGCTTTTACTTTGTACACCTGATCACAGCATGGAAGTACTACTGCATACAGGAAAATGCCTGTGAAGTATGGTGGTTTGACAGAGTATAGATGTATGGATATACTGTACGTAACGTATGTACTGTATGTATGTATGCATGTAATGTTGTGTGTGTGTGTGTGTGTGTGTGTGTGTGTGTGTGTGTGTGTGTGTGTGTGTGTGTGTGTAGTATGTATGTGTGTGTGTGTGTGTGTGTGTGTGTGTGTGTGTGTGTGTGTGTGCATGCATCTACTTAAAGCGGCTATCAAGTTATTTGTCTTGTGCAACAGTGTGTGCTTATGAAGCACTTGTCGTGACTTAACCTCCGCGTTACTTAGAAGCATTCACTGACCACTGTGTGGTCTCTTCTTCCAACGAGAAGTAAGTAACCGTGTCAGCAGACCAAGGGCCGAGTGCAGTGAATGGTATCCCTTGTACAACAAGTGTGATTATTGATTAGAACGGTCCCATGGTCCTCCTCTGCTATTGGCTACACACAATACAGCAATCCTCCCCTCCCTCCCTGGTATTCCCCCAGACGTACACCAGCCGTGTCACACTGGTCCCTTCCTACTGACACACAGACACACAGACAGACAGACAGACACACAGAC